>JAAEAF010008981.1:0-21376 GCA_011037195.1 Triatoma infestans
TGTCTTGTCATTTGGGAATAAATGCTTTTTATAAAACTTAAAGATATTACATATTTTCTGACTTGAAGAAGGTTGGATTTCTTGGAGCACTTCCACCACTCACACTGTAACATGGCTTTTTCTAATGACAGTTTTTCACTCCTTTTACGATATAAATTTTGAACTGACCTCCTTCCCTAAAAGGGTCCATCTTATTATATTCTATCTCCACCCCGGAGAAAGTGAAATAAGTAAGTTAAGAGGGAAATTCCCCTTTGTCCTAAATAAATGTAATGATAAGGGTAGACCAGGTATCTCTGACTCAACTAACTGTTTCTTTTGTGCCTTTCAACCTTCAAAAAACCCAACTTTATAAATATGTACATTGGAAAAATTCCCTACTTTACAATCATAAAATATTTATCAAGGATATACTTTGATACAATTTATATTTATTAATTCTTCCAAAGATGTACATATTAAAATGTATAACTTCTTGTGATTGCTTCACTAGTCAGTGAAAATTAACTAATCTGTTTTAATCTGAGAATAAGCTTGTAAATCAACTCAATCTTCTGGAAATTCTACCGTAACACTCTTGGATCGCCAGTTCAGTTGACAGTTAGCCAAAATTTGGGGGGGGGGCAAGTATTAAATATTTTTAATTTGTTCGTTTCTCCTTCCAAGCAAATGCATGTATTTTATATAAAATTAACTGGCTACGTTTCTCGATTTCAATCTGCTGAGGCGGTCCTCCATAATTTAACCAATCTTTAAACTGGCCAATCGTGAGTGTATTTTTTTTTTGCAACGCCGCTTTGTGGCATCAAGCTATTAACTGGCGAGCATTCCAATAAAGGGAATCCATCTCCACTCTGGCCCGCTGCACATGGATACTGTTTAGGTCCAGTTCATCGCGAGCATGGTTGAGTACGAGTATAGGACACTCAAATAGATGCTCACTCGTCATCTCCATGTCGAGGTTGTTGCATATAGGGCTGTCCATGGGCCCCAAACGATGCAAGTGTCTCTGCAGATAGTCGTGATTCGGAAGTTGGCCACCCCGACACCCCTGGGCAGGTCCAGCTGGATTCAACCTTTAGGCGTCGCAAGGGCCCTTACCTTTTGCCTTGGACGGTTTCTGAGCTCGCCTGCATTGCTTGGCTTAGCTTTTGAGGAAGCAGTATACCTTTCTTCGCCAATTCATCAGCCCTCTTGTTATCATGCACTCCACAGTGGCTTTGGCACCCACCGAAAGACTAACTCATGCCGCAAGTGAAGGAGCGTGCCGATTTGTAGTCGGCAGTCACGAACAGCCTCCGAGGCACAATCGCTGGAACTAGTCATCGCAATGATGGCAGCCTGAAAATCTATCAGCATTACGGTGCTCCTTGGTTGTGTTTGCTCAAAGGAGGAGAGCGCCAACTAGATCGCATGTATCTCTCAATCAAAATTAGTGCAGCCACGATCCACTGCTGTATGACCCTCGAAGAGCTGGCAGCAAACTACTGCACACACACGTCTAATCCCTTGCTCAGAATCCGCTGATCCGTCAGTAAATATGTGGAGCCGGTTTCTGGAGGGCATGTCAGTGCCATCATCTCCAAGGGTCCTACTTTAAGTTCCCATGGTTCAGAAGTTGCCTTATCTTAACAGAGGCCAGGGATTGGAATGCTTGATGCAAAGACAGAAACTTGACACTTTTATTTGAAACATTTTTCTGAAAAAATATATATATTTTTGAGTGGTATTGTAGATCTGCCAGTTAGTTTAAATTTAATTTGCACAAGCTTTCTTGGTTTTGACATAAAGCGCTCCAAATATAAGGAAAGTCGATTGAATGTTTTTAATAAAACCTTACTCCGATTTCAAGAAAAAGTAGTATTTAATAATTTAATAATCAATTAAATGAATTATTCATTTAACTGGCCGGTTCATTAATGATTTGTTTTTATTCTCATATAACTCCAATTAATTAGTAAATTTATTTCTGGAAATAGCTGTAATATTTTATATATTGAAAGGTGCATTACTTGCGTCTGTTGTGGTGATATACACATGACGCCAATAACTACACGATATTTAACCTGCTGAATACTGTCACCTACAGTCGTACAGCTAATAAGATTTATTAGTGGCATGTACCACAAGTTAAACGCTATCAAACCACCATATACTACCAAAACATCTTCTCTTTACCACTAACTACTAACCACTCTTGTAAACTCCCTAACCAACTACAGCCCCCCACTACATCCCATTTTCTTCAAACTGAACGCCATTAGAATAACATTTAGGCTAATCAAACATGTCTGTTCTTTTATTTGTTTAAGCATATTTAGTCTTCATTATTGTTTGTTGATATAAATATGGGCTGATATGGAACCCTAATACATTTTTCTTATTGTTTCAACTTACTCGTATATATCCGCATTTTTACATATTCTTGAATAGTTTTGAATCTTACCAAGTTTGCAATCGCACTGTTGCGTCTGTTTGTTAGTCCACCTAACTGACACCTACTTCCGCGTGCGCCCGGCCGTCCATATGTCAGTACGCTCTTTTCAGTATTCTCTAACCGCGTCTTCCTTCCCCCCGTTGGTGTGGAAAAGGTCAGCTCTCCTGCCTCACCCCATAACCCATAAACTCCTTTCCACCGTATCCCTTCCTCGCACCGCACCACTGACCTTCTTTCCCCATTATACGGCCAATGCCATGTGTTCTGCTTCACTTGCCTTCAACATCTCGCCGATACAACACTCTGTTTTACCGCTTCTTCTTCTTAGTCTGTGTTTTACCGTGAATTCGCCTTCTATATTTCGCGTCGCTTTACACACGTCTTTTCGCTTTTTTAAGTAATATTAACCATCGGTGTGTGGCCATAAATCATCTCTCCGCGCCATCATCTTCACGAGGATATATCGTTGGCGCCTCAGTGGAATCGCCATCACCCGCCGCTTCAACAGCAGCGTCATCCGTTCCTACGGAGCAATCCAATCCCTTTATGCTCACCTGAGTTCCCTTCTTTCGGCACACATGCACCCACAAATATACACACATACCCACCCTTTCTCAGTCAGCCAGTCGTCTCATCACCACTTCTTTGCTTCATCACTACCAAAGGGTAAGTCTCGTTTTCATTTTGTTTTACATTATTATTCATTTTTGTTATTCACCCGCCATCTCGCCTTGGGTGACTGCCGCGCAGACACGCACATTGATCTGATTTGGTATTACAGAGGAAAGCATTAAAGACAGCTCCCTCAAAAGTAATTTTTTTTTGGAATAATTCAAATAAAGTGTATAGATGTTATATATTTGCAGAAGTATTGAAAAAAAAATCTCGTATCAAACACTCACACGGCGATTTCTTACTTAATTAATACAATTTAATAAAGAAATTCTCTTTAATAACATAATAGAGCACCAAGCCATATGAACAGAACAGGTTTATAAGACAGACTGGAATGCCGGTGTGGTGAGAGGGACAGTCGTGATGCCAACCATCTCTGCTGGATTGTGTCTATGCCAACAATGGTGGAGATAAAATCTGGAAAGTAATCCTGGAAAGAAAGAATAGACCTGCCGACTAACTTACATACATTATTGAAAATTGGTGAAAGAAATGTAACGAAAACAATATACAGCTACATAAAAACTAATTCAGTATTAATTTAATAGAATTCTATTATCCTATAATTAGTTTTATTAAGACAATATATATATGGAATGGAGTGGCTAATCTGCACGATCAGAAGGTCAGAAAAAAAAGTCTGTCGCAAATTTACGATAATATATATGTACTTCCCTATCCCAATGGCGCAGCATCCCATGAAGGGCCAAGGCTTGCCAGACGACGATTTGAAGAGGCCACGCCATTTAGTTCTGGCCTTCGCTACCTAGGGTACTACTAACTTTAGCTTCCCACTTTTTATCACGATGCTGGGTCGACACCGACTTTGTCCCTACGGGAATCGAACCCTCAATTCTTGCATGAAAGGCGAGTGTATTAGCCACTAGACCAAAGCGTGAGGACAATATATATGTACTTAGCAGGACAAATTAAGTGCTTTTAACAACAATTGATACTGCAGCAAATTATGTTGCCCCCACAGAAAAATTGACTTTTAATTTTGTGTTATCATTCTAATTATTATGTTCTACGGTATTTTCTATTATAGCGACCAGGTGGCTGGTCTTGATTGTTTGGCACTCTCATATTTACTTTCGACGGAAAAATGTTTCATTTATTTCTTTAGATAGCACACAAAGCTTAAAGAAAATGGTTGGAGAGGTTTTCCAGGAAAATCCGAAAAACTGAAAAACCCTTCTGGTTTGCATAGATTTGGATCAATATCTAGTCAAATCAAACATTGTCAAATGCGGTACCCAAACGGTACCAAAACGGAATGTAATATAATGAAAATTAGCTACAATTTTTCGTTATTTTGTACAGATGCATGTAATTTTAATATATATATATATATATATATATATACATAGAGAAAGCGTAGCGAATGATCCGCTCTGATGGGTATCAAGTAACATGCCGTTGAATGGTATACGGATGGGTCTAAGACCCTCGAGGGGACTGGGTGGGGGTGGGGATGATTGGGCTAAGTACCAAGCACTCGGTACCCATGGATAAATTTCCCAGCATCTTCCAGGCGGAGACATATGCAATTGGCAGATGCGCTCAATTTAACGTCGATACGAGATATAGAAATCAGAAGATTGTAATCCTTTCCGATAGCCAGGCAGCCATTAGAGCACTGAGCGCTTTTGTCACCAGTTCTAAAATGGTTTAGGAATGCCTAGATAAACTTAATGATCTAGGCAGGAGGAATAAAGTCACCCTTTGGTGGGTGACAAGACATTGAAGGAAATAAGATGGCCGACGCTCTAGTAAGAGGTGCTACATCCCCGCTTCTAAGGCCTGAACCATTTTATGAGGTCAGCGACCAGTCTCTCTTGGAAGAACTTAGGAACGAGGAGGATGTAAGGAGGCATCAACTCATCAACTCTGGGAACTCCCTCCCCGGTTTGAAGCCGGCTAAGATCTACTTGGGAAATTACCAACGGAGATCGGAGGCCTGCATAGACCTTAGTAGGAACAAACTCCACGTGCTTATGGGTTTCCTCATGAGGCATTGTCGATTCAGAGCGCACCTGGTGAAGCTGGGTTTGGAGAGTGACAGCACATGCAGATTCTGTTGGGAGAGGAAGAAACTCCATTAAATCTCCTAATGGACTGCGAGACTGCCACATCGAGAAGATTTTAGACCATGGGTAGTTACCAGGAGGAGGAGGAGGGGAATATAACCTCCCTAAGCCTGCCAGCTTATTAGAATTCTTTAGGGATCTTAACCTGATGGAGATGTTGCTGACGGTGTTCGCCTAGAACATCTGTTTGGGATGCCCTGGCCTAGCGTATGACACTCAAGGCACAGCACAATAGATCGTGCAGGTTGCAGTGCATTTGGCCCCTCTACCGAAAAAACAAAACAAAATAAAACAGTGTGCGTTTGTATGTCTGGGTGAGAGTGCGCACAATCGTAGAAAGTTCAAACTTGAAGCTCCGTTAGGTGCTGCCAGCAATCGCATTTTACACTAAGGTTCCGGGCAAAATTCATCAAACGCAAATGCAACTTTGCGAATGGATAATCACTTCTATTCCCTCCTAGATAGGTACTTATCATCATCCCACAACTTTCATTCTATATCTATTCTAAATATGTAAAATAGTAAGCTATTTTGGGTCACAGATTTTGGTCATGATTTTGTGAAATGTCGTTAATATTGCAAATTTGTCTTGCCAGATTTTCAATTGACATATAATTTCCGGTATTTTATCCGTCGTAGCATGCATGTTGGTTTTGTTCCTGACCGGTTTCGGATATTCATCCGTCGTCAAAGCAAGTTCATGTAATGAATATCCGAAACCGGTTAGGAACAAAACCAACATGCATGCTACGACAGATAAAATACCGGATGTTATCCAGCATTGCGGTCCCAGCCACATTTTCGACGTATAATTTTCTTGAGGATATTAAGATGGGTGAGAGATTGGGCGCCAAAAGTGCCAGAGAGGCGCAGAGCCCCCCTAGTATGTACATAATTCTATCAACCGCATGACAGAATGTAAATATATGTAATTTTGAACACAAAAATCATTTGCGCATTCGTTCTGGTTAACAAAACTGAACTCGAGTTTAGTGACAGTTTGCTTCTCTTGTCAAATATGTTTTTTTTTTATCCACCTTTTTTTTTATACTTACAATCTTATTATTTAATCTTAAAGGCAGTAAAAAACAATTAGTAAAAAAAGAAAAAAGTAAAGCAAGGCAACAGTTGGTTAACAATGTAGCCAACTTACACAACAATGTGGGTTGGTAAGAATGGTGTAAAGTAAAATAAAAATACAAACAACAAAAAAAAGGGGGTGGTAACATTGAAAGTTGTATTTTAATTTTCTTTTAGCTAATAACAATGTTGTAATGTTACACTTGTACAATCTAAACAAAACACACTTTTACATTGTTTTAAATACGAAATATACTAGCAAAAACACGTGACAACAGTGTGCAATAATATAATTCATTACCACAATTTCCTCCTAGTAACCAGTTTATTCCAGCTAGCTAATTAGTTTAATTTATTGTTTTTTTTTGTTTTTTTGTATATAAAGTTTACACCTGTTTTCATCTTATAAATTAATATTTATTGGTAATGTTTAAAAAAGGATTATATGCTACGGTAATTTTGTTTTTGTTTTTGGTGTTCGTTACGACCGCTCTAATCAATGTTGTAAATTTTTTTTTATAAAGTACGGTCATTATGCTCACGCATTCATTTTGGGGGATGGAAAAACCTTTTTGCTTCAACGATTTGCTTTAAATTACTTAGATTGTCTATACACATTAATGCCTATGACTTTAATTTGAAACATTTTCCGAGGAAAACAGATTTTGGGGGGGGGTCTGAGAGGTTAGCAATGTTAAATTCTCCTCTAAAGTAACTACTTCAGTATGCAGCTTTTTTGAGATATTCTGGAATATTTGGAAAATCTGGCACGATCGTAAATATTTCCTCTTACTTGGAGTAAGAGAAAGTAAGAAATAAATACTAATTGTTTCTATGATCATAATCCACAAATTCCTGAATTAGCCGAAAATAATGTCATATTATTTTTATACAATAAATAAAGGGTATTTTTTTTCATTAAACAATTTCAATTAAGGAATAAACTTTCACCTTATTAATGAGACATATATTATGAAGAAGATATTCCTTACCAAATTACTATATAGCCGATAGTGTGAATTAAATGTGTTGAATTGAGAACTAACTCCAAATCCTTACTAATTTTAATCTATTTTCATAAGCGTGCAGCAAATTATGACGATTAGATAAATCATAATTATTAAGTAATATATAATGGAAGGGAAGGGATTAGCTCAGTGGTAGCGCGCTGGACTAGCAACGCGGAGATCACGGGTTCGAATCCAGTCGTGCTGCCCTTAGATTTTCTCTTCCTAGGAGCCCCTACAGCTCACTGTTCGGTGATGGACAGTGTTGTCTGTAGCGAGAGAACACTGTCCGGAGGCCGACAGTGCACTGAGAAGGCTCCGGGGGGCACAATAGACCTTTCAGGTCGCAGTGCGATAATCCCCTACATCAAAAAAAAAAAAAAAAAAAATATATATAATGGATGTAAGTAGGAGAGAGAATTAGTGGCAATAGATTTTAGAGAAATAAACTAGATGATATGCTGAACACTGTATAATGAATAGAACACACAAACTGCAAGGACTTTACAGTAAAATATAAGTTAGTTTAGGAGGAAAGAGAATAGCTAAGTGGTTAGCGTACTGGACTCCCACGCGGAGGACTTGGTTCGAGTCCAGCTGTGCTACCCTTAGATTTTTTTCTTCCCAGGAGCCTCTACAGCTCACCGTCCGGAGATCAGCAGTCCATTGTAAAGCTCCGGGCGCCAATGACCATTGATGCGCCTTAAATTAAAAATAAATAAATTAGTTAACGAGAGAAATATGAGACAGACTGGCTGAATAATGAGAAGGTAGTAGATACGTTGCTGACTGGTTGTACTGTTGTAAAACTATCCTAATTGTTATGCTGTCGCTCTATTTATATGAATTTAACTATCCCTTCCTAGTTTGGCCAAGGTGGGAGTACTGTTTTGTTCATTTTATATCTGCTTCTTCGCTCTTCCAAGAAGAGCCTATGAATCTTTAATGGATTCGGATTTTGATGTCATTAAATCAAATGAGATCCGAAATTTCATTACAGTAATATATGTTCTCTCTATCAAAAAGGTTTAAACTGAGACCTTCAGTTGCATATAAGATTTGAACTGAGTTCTTCTTGCATATTTTATGTATTATTATTTCTAAGCAATAATAGTATTATTATTTATTATTATTAAGCAAACCCATCAATATAGTTTGCTTAAACCCATCAATTCGTACGATTTTTTTTTTTTTTAATAGATGCTAAAATAAGAAAATGTGTTTGAATAAAAAAAATACGTTGTTGAAACTGCACTTGTGCCTTAAGTTTTCTTTGTCCTAATCATACAGACATATTTACATAAAGATATTAACTTGGTATGTTAAAATCGCACCTGATATTAATTGCCAGCCTTCTGTTCCTAAGTGCCTATAGTTTTATTATATAATGTTATAAAGAGAAAATGTAAATTAATTCATTTATTTAGTTTTATGCATACCGTGCGTCAAAGAAATGTAACACAGATTTCTTCGTACAAATTTAATAATAGCATAAATTCCAAATATTATATTTTTCTTAAATTCCAATTATTTAATAGGTACATATAGCTACCCAATTTGGAGCCTACTCACTGCGTTTCTGGCCTCCAGACAGTGTTCTTTGGCCATAATACGTTTTAGAAGGAGAGAAAGGGTTTTTGAGAATGAATGCTGAACACTGTATAATGAAGAAGTAACACAAACTGCCAGGACTTTATACTAATAACAGAAATTAGGTAGCGAGAGATTTAGACTGAGTGAAGAGAAGGGGAGTACTTGATTGCTGACGCGTTGTGAACTGTTGTAAAGACTCCTCCTGTAGGGCTAGCTCAGCTATATATATACATAGTCTCCCACTCTAGTCTGGCCTAAGTAGAGAGTGAGATTCTCAATTTGGTGTTTCACGTTGCCCTTTGGATCCCGCTCTTCGGATCCTATAACATCGTTACAGAAAAACACTTCCATCACCAGATAGTGAGCTGTAGAGGATATCAGGAAGAGAAAATCTAAGGGCAGCACTCCTGGACTTGATACCTAGTCCAGTATAATACCACTGAGTTAATCTCGCTCCTCTACTACATACTTATGAGCAGGCAGTGATTTTCCCATGATGATAAGATTTCCATACACTTCAACAACTTATTTTGGACGCATACTTATATAGATGGGTCTCAGAGAACAAGAAGAAACGCCGGGGCTGGAATTTATTCGGCATCAATTCAGATAGCAGAGCCAGTTGGGTATTTAGCCTCAAACTTTGAAGGAGAAAAAAAGACCATACTTTTAGCGCTAAGAGATGTGTCTGGGGGAGATGAGAAGAACGTTGTTTTCGGGCACCCATCACCCATCACGGATCCGGTCTAACGGACTCATCTGGAGATTGGTTAGAATGCAAGCGGTTAATTGAAACATGATTCTCGATGATGTTAACATGGCTATTCAGTGGATACCCAGCCTGTATGTGAACAACATGATAAGATCAGGCTGATAGGTTGGTAAAGCTAGTGTCCCAAAAAGAACAGCCTGACACTCCCCTGAACTGTCTCACAGTGGAAAATAAAGTGAAAATGTATACTGTTTAACGCCTGAAGGAGGAATTCTAAAGGAGAGCTGAAGGTAAAAAATGGGCTAAACTGCCAGAGGCTGACAGCTGGATTGTAGCTAATATGCATAGGAAGAGATATGGCTCTTGTTAGATTAACCACGGGTCATGATTACCTTCAAAAAGCCACCTATGCAGGATCGGTGGGGAGATGAACAAGGGCAGGAGTTTAGATAAGGGAATTTAGAAACTTTTGTCCTGCACTGGAGGACATAAGATGAAAGACAAATGATACTGCCACTTTATACTGACTTGTTATAGATCGATGAACCGAGCAGGCCATGATCGAGGCGTAAGAGAAACAAATAATTGTTTAAAATGGTGGGACAATTATGATTAGCATTTATCTGTCACCAGTAGAATTAACAATAGTTGATAAAAAAAAAAAAAAATCTGGTGTGAAACACTCACAAAACTTACACTTCTTCAGTTTTCAAAATTGTAATTGACAAACTTTATAGTTAATATATAAAATTTAATGAAATTCGTTAGTGTTTTTATGGAGAAAATCACAAAAACCGAAAAAACTGTTCAGTAAATATATACTTCCGGTTTACTACTTAATTTCGTTGAAACTCGGATCTATTTATTTCTAATTAATTTTGTCTAAATGGTAGAATTGTATGATCAACTAAGGAAGCAGTTAGAGGCAAACATAACCCTAACCCCTCACTCAAAAGTCCCCTTAAATGACATTATCTGGAGAAATGTTTCAAATGCAAGTTGTAGCACATTTTATCTGTAATTCACATACTTAGTTTAACAAAAAAATCGTTGTAGCCGTCTTAGAAAAACAGCAGAATAAAATACTTTTCAGTAAAGACGCACATCCGATTATTTGATTTTCTTCAAACTTGGTATTTCAACAACAATATTTAATTCTTATTAATATTATTTAGATAATAGAATTGTGTAATAAATCGAAATGTAATAAACTTTAGGGGGCAACCTAATCCTCACCCCTCCCACAAAAAGTGCCGTAAATGCATTTTCTCCAGAGGAATGTTTAAAAAAAAAAAAAAAATTGTAGATCATTGTATTTGTTAGGTCGCGGCACCTTTGACAGCTTAACTTCGCTTCGCCTTTATTGCCCTTTTATTACCACACTACTGTTAATCCCTTGCCATTTCCAGATTATTATCATTTCCTTTTCTTCATCGTTCGCCTCGTTCTCACGCTTCCCGGCATTTTTCCCTCTCTTTCTCTCTTGGTGGTGGGATTGTCGCCACTTTTATCTTTCGGAGTTCGCGCGTTATTTAGTTTCCCACACCCTTCAAACGTTCTTTATTCCTCTAAAATTTCTTCACTTGTCGTCTATATCTCGCCTGAGCTACAGTGTTTGTGCCGTTCTCTTCTTCTGTCGACTAGCTAACAGTCTGTTAATTTTGCCTTTGAATTTTGTATCGCCTTATACGCGCCTATTCCCCGTGTTAATTATTATTGACTCCTCGGTGAGTAACAAGACTCATCTCTACGCGCCATCATCTTCACGAGGCTTTCTCATCTGCACGTTAGTGGACTCGCCATCACCTGCCACTTCAACAACGGCATCATCCGCTTCTGAAGAAGCATTCCAATCCTTATACGCTCACCTGACTTCCTTTCTTTCGCCACTTACGCATCCACACCTACACGCGCACACACACACACACACACACACACACACACACACACATACCTACCTCTTCCTTTCTCAGTCTGCCATTCGTCTCATTAACTCTTCTTCAATTCATCACTCACCGTCACCAAAGGATAAGTCTCGTTTTCATTTGTTTTATATTATTATTAATTTTATTTTTTCACCCGCTACTTGCCATCTCCGGTAAAAAAACCGTTGGAGCCATTTTCTAGAAAATTGTAAAAATAAGTAAAAAATAAAAATAAATAAATAAAAAACGTTCTGTAAAGTGGTACTTTCGGTTGAGACATTATTGACAAATAACACAGACAGACCAGTTGCTAAAAAAAAACAAAAACACATTTTTGGACTCAAGGAACCTCAAAACGGATATTTCCGGTGAAAAGTCGATATCGAAAATTTGACACACGATTAAAATATTTCCTCTTACTAGGAAGAGAATACTAGGATGCTAAGAGTAGCATAATACGGTCATCAGCTAAAATATTATGATAAATGGATCAGCTAAAAGTAACATATGAATTAGAAGAGCTAAAATACGTAAAATACTATCTAGAATATTCTTTCGACATAATGGACATTGCCAATATAACAGTGGCATTGTATATACACGCAAATACAACGTGATCATGTTGGAACAAAACAAATTAGCATTATGACAATTAGTTCCGGAGACTTAGAAGAATATTTCACTAGGGAAAGTGCTATTTCTCAGACTCCTGTCATCCACAAAAGAAAATTGACAACTTCCTCATTAAATAAAAAAAAGAAAATATGGAAAAAAGAAAAAAGATGTGTAAAATGTACCAGAATGAAAATCGTAAATAGAACAATGTTTGTAGTATTTTGCCAAGTCCATTTATGCTATACAAGCAGATGAAACTGTCTCAATTAAATATTATCATTCATAAAATAAAATGTATGTAAATTAATAAACTTAAGAATTTTATTTAAGAATTCAATTTTATTTTAAGATGTATAGAAATTAATCCAAATGTGTCAATTTATAACAGAATGGTCCAATACATGGCGTATGCAGATGATGTTGTTATTATGGCAAGATCAGAGGTGGCTTTGATAGACGCTTTCAGGAAATTTGTAGAGGAAGCAAATAAACTCGGTCTAGATGTCAACATTGAGAAAACAAAAGGTTTGAAATTATCTAGGAAAGAAAACAGGCAGATGGCATCTATTAATTTAGCGGGTTGCACATTCGACCTAACGGACTCCTTTATATACCTAGGTCCTAAATTGACTGAGAGAAATGGTTGCGTCGAAGAGATTAAAGCTAGATTGTGTAATGACATGGCAAGGTCATAGCAAACCTTCACAACACATAACAAAAGAAAGAATAATTTATAACTAGTGGCCTAGCCAGCCGCTGTCTTCAAGACAAGGCCGCGGCCAAACAAACAAAACCAAGGGTCAATACTTTACATCAAAGCAAGCACCGTTAAGCTGGCCATTACCTAAATCGCTGATCACCGAACTAACCAAGGTCGCACAAGGTTGCACACTAGGACAGATGTCTTGGTGTGAGTGTTGCTAACACTATATAAACTTCGCCCCATTGGAAGAGGGGATGATATACTTCAGTACGTCTTCAAGATCATTATACGAGCAGCAGTTCCGCGTCCCTATACAGTTTTTATTTATACTTATTTCCTTAGTTGTGCATCTTAGTTCATTTATTTTAATCATTCTAAATTATTAGTTATTTATCTCCTATTTATTTCTAAGTATTTCTTGTTAATAGTTACCATTACTCACGTTTAAATTATTGTACAAATACAGTCTATTTTTATAAATTCAGTTTTAGTAACTCGAGCACTAACTTCCAAAAATCTCTAAACTAACTTCCGCCCTCTTCAAGACATCTACTACATACAATAGGAATCACAATAAACGATTCCACTACAATTGGCTGCGGGTAACAGATGTTATTTTGCGTTAACTTCTTTGTTAAAGTCAAGGGCATTGTCTAGAAAGGCAAAGCTGAAAATATACACCACCTGCATTAGGCCAATAGTGACTTATGCCAGTGAGGCATGGGTGATGATGGGGACGGTAGAGAGAATGCTGAATACATAGGAGCGAAAAGTGTTGAGGAGAATATTTGGTCTCGTTCGTGAAGGGGAAATGTGGAGATGCAGGACCAATAGAGAACTAAGAATGTGTTTCGCTGAGCCGGATCTAGTGGCCTTTATAAAAAAAAAAAGGCAGATTACGTTGGTTAGGTCATGCCCAAAGAATGGAAAAAGAGAGAGGTCCTAAGCGAGCTTTAGAGGGACATCCAGGTCGTAGTCGCCTTCGAGGAAGGCCGCGAGTAAGATGGCTTGATAATGTGGAGAAGGATTTAAGAACTTGCAGATAAGGCGCTGGCGTATAAAGGCGGAAAACAGAGAGGTATGGTCAGATTGTGGAGGAAGCCCAGGGTCCTTCAAGGGCCGTAGTGCTAAGAGAAGAAGAAGAATTCTTATTATTGTATTCTTATAAAATTTTGTTATTATCAAATATTTTTTCAGAATATGTCCCAGATTAAATTTTCTATTCGAAGAAATGATCTTAATTCTTGAGAGTGGCAACTGAGCGCATTTCATAAAAAATTAATATTCAGCCTTGCGTATTAATTAATACTGTAACACGCACTACACCTCACACCCCCCCCAAAAAACGAATACTGATATTTTTTTAGATAAATAATATATGCTGTTAAATATCTGGTTCAATAAACAAGGTCAAAGGGACATGCTTGGATTAGCAAAGAGAAGTTTTTATTGCAGTCTCGTGCTTACCATGGTCTGGGTATCTTCATCTTCATAAACACTTTGATATTACAATTTTCATTGAAAGAAACATTCCACTTTTCTCAATAACAGCATTGATATAACATCTTTAAAAGGGCGTTATTTAATTATTTTTACTTTGACTTTGTAGTAAATAGATTTCAAAAACCTAAAAACCCTTACTCACTCCTATATCTTTCTTTCTCTTCATATTTTAATTTGTATTAAGATTTATGTAAATTAGATTATAGTTATTTTTTTTTTGGAAAAAAATATTCCACCTGTTACCATCAAATCCTAGCTCAAGAACTAATTAAAATTATAGTGCAAAGAAACAAAGGAACTTAGAATGAATTTTTGTAACCAATGTTAGAAACTATTACTTTTTTCTTTTTTGTTAATTCAAGGCACGGCATCATCTATGGTCATTGGCCCCCGGAGCTTTCTCAGTGCACGGCCGGCCTGTGGATAGTATTCTCTCGCTACAGACAGCACTGCCCATCAACGGACAGTGAGCTGTAGGAAGAAAAAAATTTAAGAGTACCAAGGACTCAAACCCGGGTCCTCCGCGTGGGAGTCCAGTATGGTAACCATTTACAGTAGCTATTGCCTTTCCTTAGAAACTATTAATATATCGATAATTGTTGTGGTTGGTTCCGCAGAGTTGGAAAGCATCAGAGATATTTTCCGTGTTAGCCTGTTTTTTTTTTTATGGTCATCGACCGGTTTCAGGCGTTCGCCATCATCAGTATGTTTTTTTGTTTCAAACAGTTTGATAACATAGACTTGCACAGAGACAAATTTAGTTGATACACTCAGAATGTGAGCTCGAAACCGGTCGATGACCACAAAAAAAAAGAAAAAAAAAAAAGCAGGGTTACTGAAAAATATCTCGGTAATGTTAGTACAATGTAGTGTGTACATTATTTACAACATGTTGCATTTATATACTTCAATATATACAACACTGCGCAGTAGGGAAGGGAATAGCTAAGTGATTAGCGTACTGGACTCACACGCGGAGGATCCGGATGTTCGAGTCCAGCTGTGCTACCCTTAGATTTTTTTCTTCCTAGGAGACTCTACAGCTCACTGTCCGGTGATGGACAGTGTTGCCTGTGACGAGAGAACATTGCCCGGAGGCTGGCAGTGCACTGAGAAGCCTCCGGGTGCCAATGACCATTGATGTTGACACTGCACAATAATATATTAAATTTATGTTTATAAACGTTTTTTTTTCTTCTTTTATTTTACGAAAATCGAGTCACGTGGGCAAACAAAAAAAAAATACATTACTTTAAAAAGAAACTAAATAATCTTACATAATGAATAAATAAAAGAAAGAGAAATAAAATAAAAATAAAAACAAAATGCAGAAAAATTACAGAATATCAAACTCATTAAAATAAAGAAAACAACAAATAAACAAACAAACAAAAAAAAAAAAATAATAACAATAATTTGACGTCAACTAATAGAGAGAAAAGGAGACAAAAATAAAAGAAATTTAATGGAAAAACAAGAAAAGTTATTACAATTAAATAAAAATAGAAATTAAAAATTAATATTTAATTAAATATATAAGCGCCATAGAATGATGAAAGTATAGGAATGTGCGATTTATATGAATAATGTCTTTAATAATATTTAAAGAGTATAGTTTTATTAGCTTAATTGTGAAACCTGTGGGTGGAGTTAAATGACGACACAGCTACTAGAAAGCTTTGGTAATGTGTGGAGCTTAACAACAGTTTAGGTGTCACAACTAAGTTGTCGAAGTTTACTGTATTATGCTACATATAATTTTCTTATATTATTAAGCGCAGTATAGTGGGCAAACAATATGGTCTAACGTTTGTAGTTCCTTGTTACTGTCTGTATCAGTTTTATAAAATTTACCTTATATAAGGTATTTAAGAGAGTTATTGGAAGCTAGCCGGATTTTACTAAAATAAAAATTTAACTTCTTAAAATTCACTTTGAACTGGAGATAGTTTTCCATATGTCCTCATGACGTCGTCATTCTTTCTAATAACTCCGTTACCATGCAAATAAATATTAACAATCTGGTTGCATACTGTGATCTCTGGAATTTGTCACTGAATTTGAACAAATCCAAAATTGTTGTTTTTCATAGAGGTGGCCGGGGCTTGCTGCAAATGAAAAGTGGGTTTACAAGGCAGCGTATTGAGGTTCTAAGTCATTATAAATATCTTCGAGTTACTTTGACCCCACAACTTTCGCTAAGCGCGCATCTCACCGACAAGGTATCTTCTGCTAAGAATGCAATTAATAGTGTATGTGCTGGTTTTCTCTCCCAAAATAATTGTTTAATTATTACGGCAATATTTCATGGCAATAGTTGAACATTGAAACATTGATTAGTTGGAATAATACACCTGTACTGGTTCTACAAACCGAGTTTGAATTAGTAAATATTTGTAACAAACAGATTACATGGAATAGATGGGTTGCTGCCAGTTTGTTCATTTCTATGATATAATAGTTTCATTTAAAACCATATACCACCTATTTGGGACTATCTAAACTATAAATTTATTACGTACATGCTATTATATTAAAATATAAAGGTGAATATTATAGTAAAGTTCAGCAAACATTATCCGCTTATCAAATTAGTATATAATATTGATTACTCAAATAAATTTAATACAAATTTGAATAAGAAATGTTACAGTGATAAGCACTTGATTTAGATAAGTATTAAAATAAATAAATAAATAGAAATTAGGGGATTATTGCAATGCGACCTGAAAGATCTATTGTGTCCCCCTGGAACCTTCTCGGTGTACTACCGGCCTCCAAGCACTGTTCTCTAGCTACAGACAACACTGCCCATCACCAGACTGTAAGTTCTAGAGGCTCCTAAGAGAAAATCTAAGAGCAGCATGCTGGATTCGAACCCGATACCTCCGCGTTACTCTAGTCCAACGTGCTATCCCGCTACCACTGAGTTAATCCCTTCCTCCCTCGCTTTACGCCAATTAACTGGGACGGGGACCCTAGTTTTTGTAGTGTGTTTGTCCTTGCCTGTAAAGAGTAGGTGAATGTAGTGTAAGTGTCTTGTGTACTGTTCTGACGAAGTGAATGGCGTAGTGAGCTGTGGTAACCCGTGAGGTCCACACTACTCCCCATGCAACAGTTACCCCTTGCGGGCATGGATAAGTATTACAAATCACGTAAGTACTATATTATTTTATGTGTCAGATTCGTTAATAATTTTAAATCGAAGATTTTTGTGAATATTCAGCCACTGTTAAGCAGCAAATTGATTTAACATAATATTAGCTTAATCATCTGTTAATTGAGTCATAACTTCAGACGTTTCTAATGGCAATGAGCATCTAATGGTCACGTGAACTAGCTGATCTCCTTAGATTAGATTGAAAAAGGGGAGGGCAACGCCTCATTCCATTGGGGCCTGCATTGATAGGTCTATTGTGGATTGCCTGGGCTTATAGGACATCCTTCAGCTTCGCCCTATTAATTAGGCCTAGCAAAGCTGAAAGTGGCTCCGTCATAATGCTCGTGGCTTCGGAATTGCTTGTCCCCAGTTGAAGAAACCTTGTCCTAGTCAGGCCGGTCCATTCACTAAGGATATAGGGGTTTCCTCCTCGGCCTTGCGGAAACGGCATAACGCGTTGTCTACAAATTGTAAATGGTGCATGTGCCTATTGAGCCTGCAAAGCTCTGTAGTAGATCCCCTATTAGGCTTATATCCTTTCGGCTATGGCTCAGAAGATCCCTAGTGAAGTAGGTAAATGTCTTTTAACAAAGAATTTAGCCTACCTCTGTCTTGGTGCTCTTTTCCCACTATCGCAGACTCCTGGTTTTCTATCCATTCCTTGATAGAACCTTGAATCAGGCTCCTAGACTACCCGCAGAAGGGCTCTGGTCTAAATAAAGGTATACTTCGAGCCCTCTCTCGCCAGGGCATCTGCCCTTTCGTTACCAAGAAACCCTAGGTGATTACAACCGAGGTCTTCTCATAGCTGACTGCTTTGCCATTTCTCTATTGCTTTACAAAACATTTGAAAATCTTATAATGTATTTGTGAGATGTTTATTGGATGTGATGTATGTAGCGCGAGCGTTATTGAAAGGGCGTATGTGTGAATATGTATAAGAGAGAGAGACATGTTTAAGATATCATTAAGAAGTCACCATTGTTTACAACAAATATATTCACTTAAAATAATAATTACAAGTTAATTGTAATAAATGTAAAAAGCTTGTAAAAATACTAAAACTCTTACACTTAATTATTGTTATAGCTAGACTGATTTTAATCACAAATGTTAAACTCAACACTTCTTGGCCTACGGGCTGTTGTAAGACGAATGATGATATTGGTTGAATGATGAAATACGACTGATCTAATTGGTATTTAAAACCTGCCTTTTAGATATGATTTCTTGAAGGGGTTAAAAGACAATAGAGTGCTGAGTGCTTTGACTTCTCTTCTAACGGTGTCTTGTACCTATTTCCGACCCTTCTGACCAGCCAACGCACAAATTTCCTTCAACTAATATTTCTAAATTATTTTATAAAATATAATTTCTGGCTTCCATCACAATCTTTACAAAAAAAAAAAAAAATCTGACAATCAGATGCAAACGAGAGAAGGAATGATCCCGTCTTTTCTCTCCGGCTGGCATGCTATATAGTAGGGCATATTTTGCAGGTTGCCTAACCTAAAGGCTGCTTACACCGTAAATACCTAGTAAGGGATCCAGAGTTGCCTTAGAGTAATCCATGAAGGACACACCAATATCTCACTATTAACCATGGCCGTCATGATAATCTTAGAATTGCTGGCAACCGATTGCGTGCTCATCCATAAGGATGAATGCTGTGAAGCTGTCAATGCATGGAAGCTTGACAAACAGCTGGCTCGGAGCCAATGAAGAGGAGAGAGATGCCTAATTTGGTCATCCTATCTAGTTCTTCATTCTCCAAGATTCCCGAGAAGATATGTTTTTTTTTTAAATTTAAGGCGCGTTTAATTAATTTAGGCGCTGTAAGGTCTTACGGGCGCCGTGTTTTCTCAGGGCACTGCCGACCTCCGGAGAGTATTCTTTCGTTACAGACACACTGCCCATCTACTGTCCGTAAGCTGTAGTAGCTTCTAGGAAGAAAAAATCTAAGGGCAGCGCAGCTGGACTCGAACCTCGTTCCTCCGCGTGGAAGTCCAGTCGCTAACCACTATTTCCTTCCCTATAGATAAAGGGATATAGAAGATAAAAAAAACCTTTTAAATTAAGCAAAGAATAATATTAATCTCAGACTAGAAAAAAAAAATGATGAAGAAATACCTTTATGGCTTTACTACAATAGAAATTTAATCAAAAAACGGTTCGTTAAATAGAATCTTATATAATTTCTTTAATTTATTAAATTGATCAAGAGTCTCGTAAAAATTAAAACGGAATAAATTTTGTTCCTAGTTTCATTCTAGGATCAAAGAAAGGCGCATAAATTCATTATTTTGATATTAAAAGCCAGAAAACACTAGAATGGTTTCATTTTCTGGAATACGTATAAAGTTACATTGTTATGGGTAAATTTAATTAATTGAGAAATTAATTTATAGAGTGTAGAGTGTAAATTTGAAAAAAAAAAAATTTTTTTTTTTTAATTAAACCGTGACTTGGCTACTACATTCATTGTTGAAAAATTTTTGTACAAGTTTGTCAATTGACGAAATTATGAATATTTAAATGGCGTTTTCTTGTTTATTTGAAATTTTCCAACTATAAGATTAATGAATTCCGTAACAAGTGAATAGATGTAGCTAACGCTTGCAGGAGATCATTTAAGTGTGATTCTTCCGAGTGTTTAAGTGTAAGTCTTCCACCACCGAGGAAATCGAGGACCAACGCCATCTTTGAGAGAGATGAATTATTGCTGGATTGAATTAAGAAGTAGACGATATAGTGGTACGAGTTTAGAAGACTATCTTAAAAAAAAACAATTATTTGTATAACCAATATTTTTTCCGACAATTTCTTTGGCAATCTTAACTTATTATATCAAACTAATTACTGAGGCGGTAAATTACCTTATCTGTTTACTCTGATGTCACGAAAAAAAATGCCTGAATTTCGATGGAACTTTTATTTGAAACATTTCTTCTGGTAAAGTCATTTAAGGGGCTTTTTGGGAGGGGGGGGGGTTATGTTTTCTCTTACAAGTGCTATCATAAAAATGATAGCTAGCATGAAAATGTTGGGCAATCATGAAAGTTCGTTGTTTCAAGAAAATTAGTAAACCGGAAAAGTGCGTTTTACGGAAACCAGTTTTTTTTTTTTTTTTCAGTTTTTGGGATTTTCTCCACGAATTTTCTTAAATTTAATATACTAAGTATAAAATTTGTCAATCACAATTTTGAAAACTGGAGTTAGAGAAAGTTATGTGATTGTATCGCACCATTTATGGCATCTAATTTGCGCCCGGAGACCACACAGTGTACTGCCGGCCTCCAGACAGTGTTCTCTCGTTACAAACAACACTGTCCATTATCGGTCAGTGAGCAGTAAGAGGCTTCTAGTAAGAAAAAAATCTAAGGGGGCAGCACTAGACTCGAATTCGTGGCCTCTGCGTGGAAGTCCAACGCTCTACCACTGGGCTAATTCCTGCCCTGATTTCAGTATAGTATATTTTGTATTATGTGTATTATTATCTATAGTCTAGTCTAGTAGTATGGTTATATTATCTATATAACTTGAAGTTACATAAATGTATTGTAGAATTCCAAATTTGTAGAAATTTGTAGAAAATAAAGAATATTTGCCATTTGCAGTGAGAGAAACTAAATGCAGTGAGAGAAACTAAATGCAGTGAGAGAAACTAGTATACCTGTTTCATAGGAGATATTTTGTTTTTAATAATTCATTTTCAATTAAATAAGAGTTTAGATAGAAAAACCTTTGAAAGAAAATCTCAATAAGTTATTTTCCATTCACCAAAAATACGGCTAGGAATGGGTAGATAAACTAAAGTTATTGATTTTATTCAAAGTGAAAAGTAAATTTACTGTCTTAAAGGAAATAGAATGCGAA
>JAAEAF010008982.1:0-34030 GCA_011037195.1 Triatoma infestans
TTCTGGTGGACATGTTAGAATTTCAGCAGAGAAGTGGAAATGGAAGTCTAATTGCTTTTTTTAACCCGTGTTTCAATTTTTTAACCTCAGTTATGTGTACTGTAAAGTTAAGTTTGGTGCTGCACAATATGCCTGCAATATTTGGTGCAAATGTAATGCTGTTGGACCAAGGACTGTGATTCCATTAGCTATGACGTAACGTGTATTGTGTGGACTGAGTCTAGTGAACATGTTGGCTTCAGTCTGGGTCATTGTTATTGAGGAGTTTCCATTTGTAGCAGTATTTTAAGATCTTCTTGAGTCCATTAGTAAATCTATAAAGCAATATTGGTATATTAGGTTTTAGAAATGTAGTGATAGACAATGAGCAATGCAGGATTAAGGATAGAGTTTTGGCTGATTCCGGCAGATGCGGGATTTATGACAGAGGATTTTCTATTGGAAAGGTAGAAATGTATTAACGTATTTACGTATTGTGTTATATTCGATCAAAAGGAAGAGCAGGCCGTACTGACAAACAGTGTCGAATACCTTTTCTATATACTATGCCTTTATCAAATTTGAAGTCCATGTTTTGAGGTCCCCTGAGTAAGAAAAAATTGTTTTTAGCGAATGGTCGTATGTGTGTTTGGGTGTGTGTGTGTGTGTGTGAGCAAAATATCTCAAAAACGAAAAATTTTATATTTCGTTAAGGTACTACTATCGCTTCTGACACAAATGTTTCGGCCTTAAATACCACTTCAATAGACAATACAAGGTTCTACCACTTATGTAATATTAATAAACATTAGAATCATTGCTAGAATTCCAAATTTGAAAAATAATCAGTCAACCGGAAGTGGAACTTTACCGAATAAACTTCGTATTTTTTTTGTTGGCATTTTCTCTAAAAAGTCTCTAACGATTTTCTTTAAACTTGATATTCTAACTACACAGTTATAAGCATACCTCTTTTATTTAAAATATTAAAAAAAAAAAAAAATCTATATGAGTAGTTGTGAGGTATTTGTGGCGTTAAATGTCATATGTGTGTGTAGAGTGGTGCAGTGTTTTTGATGCGTTCTACTGGGCCACAATAAGACTAAGTACCTTACAACGGATAGAGTGTATAACTCATGCATTCAGGTCAACGATTACAAGTTTGAAAGGGTTCGCGTATTTAAATACCTGGGATCGGTGATAACCGTGGATAATGATGTAAAACAGGAGGTAAACCAGAGGCTCATGTTCGCCAATAAACTCTATTATGGGCTCCTGAGGTACGTGAAGCCGTAATTTATCTAGGACCACAAAATGTATTCTATAGAAACTGCTAATACGCCCTGTTCTGATGTATGGAACTGAAGCATGGACCATGACCAAGGCGTCAGAGCAAAAGCTACTCGTCTTTGAAAGGAGTATCTGAAGAAAGATATTTGGTCCAGTCAAGGAAGATGAACAATGGAGGATACGTCACAACGAGGAATTGGCAAGGTCCAGAAAGTAAGTGTATTGAGGCTCTCACGGCCGGAGGGATTTTGTTTTCGACATTTGGCCACACTGTCATGTAGGTTTTATGATTCTCCCCTACCGCAACGAGACTGGTTCGAGGTCAGTATGTTGAGAACTGTCGACGCGACAATACGTTTCGTGAAAAATGTCAATCCAATCTCCCGCCAAGTGTGAAAGGGCAAGAATTTTTGAGACGCTACAAACTCCATGGAGATGAATTTCTCCGCTCCATCATTACTGGAGATGAAACTTGGGTTGCACACTACACACCTGAAACCAAAAGGCAGTCTCAACAGTGGCGTCACACCTCTTCACCCTCCGCCAAAAAGTTCAAAACCACAATTTCAGCCAAGAAAACATGGCATCCGTGTTTTGGGACTGTCAAGGCATAATTTTAATTGAATATATGCCTCAAAGGGAGACCATCAACTCTGCAAGATACTGTGAGATCCTACAAAAATTGCGGAGGGCGATTCAGAACAAAAGGAGAGGCATGCTGACAAAGGGAGTCTGCCTGCTGCACGACAATGCCAGACCACACACGGCCAACGCCACGAAGGAACTGCTTGCCTCGTTTAAATGGGATGCGAAGGGGTTGGCGGGAAACTACTTCGAGGAGGCATCAAAAAATTAATACCCCGGTTCACCACCTGCATTGAGAGGAATGGTCACTATGTTGAAAAATAGCTTACATATGTACTAATGTAACCAGGTAATTTTTTTGTTCAAATAAAAATTTTTGTAACCTACCAAAAAATTCAGTACACTTACTTACTGGACATGCGTATATCCACTTAGCAAGACTGCGATGGGCAGGCCATCCCCAGAAGGAAGAAACTGCCATCCCCAGAAGAGTGGTGTTCGGTGAAGCGGGAGGGAAAAGAAAGGTTGTTAGGCCGAAAATAAGATGGCTGGATCAGGTCGTGAATGATGCAAGACAGCTGAAGGTCCGGAATTGGTGGATCGTGGCTAAGAATAGAGAATCATGGCGTAGGATTCTTGAGCAGGCCAGGACCCAGTAACGGGTTGTAGCGCCAAGGAGTAAGATAGTAATAAGTAAGCCTCTGGGCCACAATATACTCACTTCTCTATCTGCCAATTCTCTATTTAAATTTGAGTTTAAAGAAAATTTATCGTTTCATTTGTGATTGTGCTAACTGGAAAGTCGTGTGAATGTTTCACACCAGATTTATTTTATTTTATTTTTTTAATTTAAGGCGCGTCAACATCTTCCCCTTCTCAGTGCACTGCGCGCCTCTGAACAGTGTTCTCTCGTTTACAGACAACACTGTCCATCCCCAGACAGTGAGCTATATAGGCTCCTAGGGAGAAAAAAATCTAAGTGTAGCACAGCTGGACACAACCCGAGTCCTCCGCGTGGGAGTCCAGTACGTTAACCACTTAGCTATTCCCCTCCCTACCAGATTTATTACTATGGAAATTGACCACGATGTGATTTCTTATTCTGGTGAGCTGTTGGTTCTGTGGAAGCTAGTGGTCTATTGCCAAACTGTTCATTTATAAGTACATTGTTAGATTCTAGAAAATCCTTATATCTGATAAGAATTTCGCTGAGGGCAATGAGAAGATTGATTGTATATTGAATGTGTGCAAACTATACAACCAAAAACAGCTGTGACCTGAAAGATCTATTAAGGCTTTTCTAGGATTCTGCTAGTACACAGAATACACAGTCGGCTGTAAAATGTACAATGTAAATTGTTAGTGAGTATGTGTGATGGCAAGCTATAGGTTACCTGTTAGTTCGTTATACCATATATATTATACAGGTGGGATTCAAAGTTAAATAGCAAGCTACCAGAGTTTGTCAGTTCGATTAAATGCAATTTATTTTGAGTGATTGTTTGTAAACAGTATTCTGGGTGAATGAAAGTGAATTATAGTGACTGGTCGGCAAATACAGGTTCAGTTTATGTGGAAAGAAAAGCAGAGTTGTCAGCGAAAAATTTGTTATATATATATATAAAATATACATATATGTATTTCCAAAAGGGTCAAATTATATCCTATAATTTAAATAAATTCATGACCATTTTTATGCCAATGACCCCTATAAAATGAACGAATTTAAACAATGATTGTAACTTTATTATTAATGGTTGAGTCTAGTAGAGTAACTGTTTAGACTGTTAGTGTACACACAACTATGTGTATACTCGTATGTAGTTTATAGTTTACGAGTTGTTTTAGTAAACTACAAACTTACTTAATAGAATTATTCCGTTATATTACATTCTGTTAAAGGTGTACAGAGTATGCTTATACAAAACTTGTTTTGTATTGTTTTATAAATTGATTGTAATTTAACAGAAAGTAATTTTTTTATATTATCTTTATTATTTGTTTACTTTTTATAACAACAATATCAATAAACAATTGCTGTAAAATCGTGAAATAAAATATTTTGGCAAAATGGAAGTGAAACATTAATGGGTATTTATAGACAAGGAAGATTTGTAATTTGATCAAAATATTCACCACTTGTAAAGAAATTAATTGAGATTGTGTAGTAGAATGAAAAACTTGTTAATGCACAGTTTATATTTTGCCGTTTTAGCTTAGTGAGGAAATAGTGAAATGAGTAGAGGGATGAGATTGAGCGTAAACGTGCGACCGGCAGAGTTTGTGTCTAGCGTTGAACGCTAGTGTATAAGTAAAAGTGGAGATTTCGTGAAATGATTAGCTAGCTAGAATTCCTGCTTCTTCTAAAAAGTTGAAATATTGCTTGTTCACAGCTGGTACAAGAAACTATCGGTACTTTTATAATGTTTCTTGAAAGTTAGAGTTGATGACTGTTTGATTGCTAGTTTGAATACTTCTTGGAGACTCTTGTAACTTGGTGGATTGTAGACTCTTTGCAAGCCGGTTGAATAAACGATTCAAACTCCGCCGAATTTGGCGTTTATGTATAAAAAAAATCCCACAAGTTTTTGGAAGCGCTGGTGCTTTTATCCCCGAGTTTCCCTGAATCAAGTATGTTTTTTGTTTGGTGGGGGGGAGGAGTTCAAATTTAAGATTTTAAAGCGGTTAAGGAAAGTAAGAAAATATAGAACATGTTGAATAGCGGCGTTGGGACTCTCACGATGGAGGTCCCGGGTTAGAGTCGTGCACTCTTAGATTTTTTTGCTTCCTAGGAGCCCCTAACAGCTCACTGTCCGATGATGATTGGGTACGATACCCGATTCACCTGATGCAAGGCAAAATCCCGACCTTGTCAGAGGGTGGTTGGCAAAACCCATAGCCCTATGGACAGGCTTGCCTGTCCAAGGTCAGGCCAGTGACCATCTAGGCCCGTTAAGGTAGGGACCTAACAGGGATTCTCTACATAATTGTACCACGGGAACGTGAAGTCATCCCGGCAGAGCTTGCTCTGCACTCACGTGCTGAGGAATGGACTCGTGGGGGTCGTTGTTAGCAGGGAAGATATAGATTTTTCCAAACATTTCTTTTAAGATGGGCGGGAGTTGGTTGGTTTGCCCTCGAGGAATAGTTTCACCTTCTCCCAATCCCTCACAAGAACATGTCCGATGATGGGCAGGGTTGTCTGTCCGGAAGTAGGCAGTGAGAAGGCTCCGGGCGCCAATGACCATAGTTGTTGACGTGCTTTAAATAGATAAAAAAATAAAAATAATATGTATAACAATGCATACGCAATACAGCAAAGTATTGCATGTTTAACATAGCCGACACAATGAGGCGTTCTTCATACGTAATACTTCCGGATTTTATGAGTTAGTTTATGAGAGTTAGAAGTGTCGAGAATTGAAGTGTAGCTAAAACATTTGATGTATGTAAATTCTACATTGACTCTCCATGGAATTCGGGGGTTATACCCTGGGACATCACTTTTGAAGTACAAAACATTCTCTATTAACTATTCTGAAAACAATTATTATTATTTTTTTATTTATCATCGATCGTGTCCAATTTTCAAATTTGAGATTTTTCATTGAAAACTTGATATTCCGTTTACGTATTATCATCGCATATATTACGAAAGTTTTGATCAGTATCCTTGAAACAGGAAGTGCGTCTTTAGCGAATGGTTATTTTACTTTCTCTTACTCTCCTAGTGTGAGAGAAAGTATTGTGATCGTGTGAAATTTTGGAATTTGAGTTTGCACTGGAAATACATATTTTGAGGTCCCGCCCCGCTAAATATTGAACAAATGTTTTTTGTGTGTATGCGTGTTTGAACTAAATATCTCAAAAAACGGAAGATCACAGGAAGCTCAAACTTGGTGTTTCAATCAGCTACGACTTATCACCGCATCTGACATGAAAGTTCCCGTCAATATCCATCAACCGGAAGTACGACCTTTCTGAATGTTTTTTTTTTTTTTCAGTTTTTCGAGAACGACTCCAACGATTTTCTTTAAACTTCTGTCCTATCACGTATAACTTTTATTTGATATAATATTTCCCCGGGAAAATTGGGGTGTTTCGAGGGAAGAGCAGCGTTATGCTTTCCTCTGAAGTGCCATTTTATTATTGTTTTACGACCTATATAATATCAATATACATTAAAAACATTGAATTCCAAATAAATAAATAAATAAATCAGTTAACTTTTACAGATTAGGATTTTAAGTTTTCTCAAAAACGGATTCAATGATTTTTTTTTTAATTTGAAATTCTTACTGTACAGCTAAAAATGTCATATTTATTTGAAACGTTCCCTCCCTCCTCAAAAAAAAAAAAAAAAAAACACAAGACCTTTCAGAGGTGTTCGCAATTCTCCTACAATCCTACGCTATCCTCTTACAACCTTCACAAAAGTTCAAATTGATGAAAAATTGGTATATTTCGGTAAAATATCTTCTCCTCTCGTGATAACCAAATAATAAGTACCAGGAAAAAGTCAAAAGTGTTTTTTTAAATTTTTCTAATGGGAAAAACATGGAATTAGGAAACCAATTCTTTACAAGCAAAAAATTATTGGCTGGGGCCAAAGAAGATACTTTTTATTTTTAAAAAGGTTTATTCGACGTTTCGGACACCTTTGGTGTCCTTCCACAGGAACTGTTAAGGACGAAGGAGAGTTAAATGTTGGAGGAGGTTTTTGTTTGGTTTATTTGGCAATTTATTTGGACAGATTTGCGATTGGTTGAAATGCTTTCGGAGAGCTTTTAACAGCATAGGATCAGGGTTAGACTCGCGCAAAAGTTTTTGGATTCTGCGGAATATCTTGGGTATATCAGATGTAGAGGAGAGGTCCGAGGATGCTTTCTTAGGGGGCAAGCTTAACCAAACCATAATCTCCTCCAACATTTAACTCACCATTCGTCCTTAATAGTTCCTGAGGAAGGACACCAATAAACTTTTTCTCTTCTTTGGCTCCAACCAACTACTTTTTTGCTTGAATAATAAACAACGGCCAAACATAAATATTGTTTACATTCAAATCTTAACAAATTTTGCAAATATTTTTTTTTATCATTGATTTCACAATTCTCTGCGAATTTTAGAAAACATAATCTGGCGTGATAATTCGTAGTTTTATTTATTTATGAGAAGGACTTTTTCTAGATATAAGTAGGCTTCATTTTGTAGCCATTAGTATATCCAAGAAAAACAACATAAACCTCCTGTGTTTCTCACAGAGATAACTTTTGACTTAATTACTAATGTGTTTATTTGAATAGTTTTTGTGAGAACTATTGCTGATAGCGGTTACTATGTGACTTATATTAGTTAATAATTTCCGACAAAAGTTCCAATATGCAACTTTAAATATGGAAAGTAAAAAAAAAATAAGGTAATTATATTATATAAATAAAATATAATGATATTGTAATACATTAAAAAATAATTACTAATGATTTGTCATAATTATTATTTTATAGTTTTTGATAATGACACACTGTTTTGTTCGAAACGTCAGACATGTTTAAATAAACTTATAAAATTATGGGGACAATTTAAGGCTTAGAATGAGCTGCTAATACGCGGATGAAACTTGAGGTACAACTTTTCCTAGGTCATAGACGAAAGGGATAATTCAGTTATTATGTATAAAGAGGTATGATAAATACGCAAAAGTGGCCGCAAAATTTGTCACTGTGCTTTGGATGTTGGAACGTTTAGTCGATCCATGTACTTCAATAATGTATGAACAGTTTTGAGCATCTGTGGAACAACCTTGCGAGGAGTTTCTAGAGTCGAATATCTGGTTATTTCAGTCTGGTTTCGAGATTCCATGTAAACTGTTTGTCCAATGTGTGATATATTTTGATTTCTGTATATTGGTTATTGTTTCGCGATTTAGTTGGACAGGTCTATGATTGGTTGAAATGCTTTTGGAGAGCTTTCAACAGCACAAGATCAGCGTTAGAATCACGGTATTATAGTGCAAAAGTTTTTGGATTCTGCGGAATATCTTGTGTACATCAGATAAGATAAGAGGTCTGAGGACGCTTTTTTAGGGGGTAAGCTTAAGGTTAATATGTATGGGCAAAGATAACCCTCAGCATACGCAGTTGGCTCTTGTGTCCTATCACCATACGCATGGAAGTAATAGTAAATTAAAATATCAAGTCTCCCCCCCCCATCTTTAGCTGTTTTTGCCGTGTGCCATCGGGATGAACGCGCACACATCTATTCCACACAAACACAATTAATTAGAGTGATTGCTATTTATACAGTTAATTGTCAAATTTGGAAATAGGATGCTTTACATTAAAGAGTATTGATCCTTAATACATCATTGCAGAACACACAAACTGGATACGTAATATTTGACATCATCACATCTCCTAGTCAAATACTGACTTTGTTATCATGATCTAGTTGACTTGGTGCATGATTTTGGAAGGGGTGGGTATTACTAGGAGAAGTTTGGTATGGGAGAATGTTTTAGGTGACAAATTGGATGAGTGTAGCAATGTCATCGTTGAACTGGTTAAACTCTGGCCGACACTCTTCCCCAACACACACTGCAGCAGGTATGTTGTAAGTGTTTATGAAATGTGAAACCAACTATCCACACCTCGGGAATTATAGTGAGTGTACTGTTTACGAATGAGACGGATATCGGCATAGAATGAGAATATCATCCCAGAATAGAAAGGGTCCCTTCTCTGATTTAACTCTCTCTACTATAACAATTGTTATACATTGATATGTATGTGTACGCGTATGTAGCCGGTGGGTACATGGTTTCTGCTTGTGTGTCTACTTACTGGATGTGGTGGTGGTGGCCCCAATATTCACCACATAACCCTCATATTCCTCAACTGGAATCAGTTCTATATCCAACAACAACAACAACAACTAGCGACTGGACTTCTCTGTGCAGTTTGTACACTATACTAACACTATTCCCACTATATACAAACAATAAATACAACGCGCATGCAGTACACACACACACACACACACACATACAAACACAATTCACTAATGGGTTTAGATAAATCACTGAATATCTCCGCTTCAAGCCGTGGGCCCACCAAAACCTAGCCTCTATAAATACTAACACATGCCAGTTCAACTCTATTGGTTGTTTCAGCAAGGCTTTTCCTCCCACTGCACTCCTCCGCCCATTTTCTGTCATTGATAAATAAATCTTATCTGTGAATGTTTGTTGTGTGTATACATCCGGGGCTAATTGGGGAACCAAATATTCAACTACTATAAAGCCACTTTACAGAATTCTTCACTTTCTAAACTAAAATAGTGACGTCACTACGTTGGTAAGGCAATATTTAAAATAAACTAAAAATCTATGAAATGTTGCAGATGTCTATAAAATTTCATATTAGTAAAGAGTGTCAATATCGAACATACAAATTACACTAAAACCAATCAATTGTACAAAACAGATGGGCAGAATCTTACAGACCTTCTATCACTGAACCCAAACCTATAAGTAGAAACAAAGTTTAAAAATTAAGTTTACACGGGAAATGTATGTTTTGAAGTTCGCTGAGTTCGAAAAAAATGTTTTTAGCGAAAGCGTGTGAGTGTTCTGTAGTGTTGTTTTTTGGGGGGTTGAGATATAAGCCACATTTACTGAACACTGTATATATGGTTGGGTCCGCAATGCTGGATAACATCTATGATTTTATCAATCGTAGAATGCTTCAATGTTTTGGTTCTGGACCGGTTTTGGATTTGTATCCATCGTCAGAGTAAGGGTTTACAATCTGTTCGTGTAGAGAGATGACTTGCAACTATATGTTTATATCACATACCTTACTGGTCTAAACCACAACTATGAAGAAATGGTACGACGGATAAAATCGTAGATGTTGCTGAACATTGTTTATAATGAATAGGAATATTAAGCGAGAGAGAGACAGAAATATGTTCTCCCACTATTGCAACTGCAGTAGACACGCCTCTTCAATTGTGCAATTGTAAGAATCTTCCAAATATTTACAAATATCTAACAAATACCGATCAACTTTTTGAAACCACGTATAATCTACAGTACAAATGACCTTGAGTAATTATTCTTGTTTTAATATCAGCACAACCGCTCGATAGAAATCATTCAAATTTCGTACAAGTAACAAACATTCCTTAATCTAACTATATGCAAAAAATCGTAAAGTTACAACAATTTTAACACTTGAAAACAAAAATCTTTAACGAGCACGAAGTTAACACTAGCTAAGTCAGCACACAACTCCACACGACATCGTGCTATTGGCATCTTCATGGAGGGATGCGCAATTCAAATTGAACTTGCTCAGGGATTATTGTAAAGAGAATGACTTAATGGTAAATTCAAAAAAGACAGTAATAATACCATTTCATAAAGGGGACAGGCTTGGTAAAATTAAAAATTTTTATTATGATGATAAAATCATTGAAACAAACAATAAGTTTATTTATTTGGGCGTCGCATTTTCGACATCAGGACGTTTTTCATCTGCTGGTAATTATTTTCTTACGAAATGTTCTGCTACCAACTCCTCTGTGCTAAATTTGTTAAAATCCTGCAAATCAGATTCTTGGAGTTCAAAAGTTTCATTGTTTGACGCTATCTCGCAAACTAATCTACTTTATATGGCCGAATTTTGGGGTTCGCAAAGTTTAACTCAGGTTGAACGAGGTCAAATTACCTTTTTTAAATTATTATTGAATTTACCTCTTCATACTCCAAATGCTTACATAAGGCTAGAGTTATGCAGGTCTCACACCCAACTTAAAATTTTCAAAAAAATGTTAGGATGGTTGATTAGTTTGCTATGTATGTCCAATGATAAACTCCCCAAAATATGTTTTAATGGGCTCCTACAGTTAATTGATAATCAAAATATTCCTTTGAACTGGGTCTCCGAGTTGAGTACTATTTGACGATAATAGGAGAGGAAAGTTTGTACCAGTGTTAGAAATATTGATATTATTAAAAATAAGTATAAAGATTTGTTAACTTCTTTTGAAAATAATTTAATCAGTACGGATATCGACTCTGTTTGCAATGGTAGATACAACTTGTATTACCATAATATTTGTACATTTGGAATAAAGCAAGAATATTTATATTTTAATGTGAATATAAAAAAAATAAGACTGGTGGCCCAATTACGTTTGGCATATAAAAAGAAGACTTCATTATATATTGAGGGCAGAAAGTATGTGTTCTCGGACCATGCACCTTGTCCAGTTTGTTTCAGGGGTGAGATGGACACGGTAGCACATTTCTTATTTTCCTGCCCAATGTTTATTGGCCAAAGAAATAAATATCTGAGGAACTATCTTGCTTTGGTTAATACATTGCATATTAATGATATCAGTAAAATAAATAATATTTAGGCATCAGAGACATTTTCCGTGGTAGCCTGCTTCATTTTGTGGCCATCGACCGGTTTCGGGCGTTCGCCCATCTTCAGGATGCGCATCTTCCCATCTTCAGGGGGACCATCTCTGAAGATGGGGTAGATAACGCCTGAAAACGGTCGAATGGCCACAAAATGAAGCAGGCTCACCACGGAAAAAATGTCTCTGATTGCTTTTTCCAGCTCTGCGGAACCAACCACCACAACAAATAATATCTAGGCATTTTCTATAAGTACTTAAAAGTAAGAACATTATAAATGCTTGCAGCGACGTTTACTAAGTCTATTTTCTTTATTTTTGTAGCTGACACTTTTGTTCTCTTTGTGTTATAAACGTATTATAATGTACCAACTCCTTATTGTACGAAACGTTTATCATTTTAAACAATAAAGATGATTTGATTTTGATTTGAATATTAAGCGCTGCAAGGACTTTTCACCGTATAATTTTAAGTGAGAGTATGGTAGCATGAGAAGAGAATTATAGAGTAACTGGCAGAGTGACTTACAAATTACAGTAAACCAATCATAAACAGATCGGCAGAACAATGTTGCGCTGGTCGTTGAATGTTGATCGTTGTTTGAGTACCATTTGAGTGAGAGTCTATTGGTGTCAGGCACGCTTTTTAAGCGGCTGGACGAAACCCTACTTTCTTTAACTTCTCCTTCCACTATCCTGATATGCTCCTTAGATTGCCCCCTCCCCCCTTAAGAGGGTAGTTCCATTACAGTTTTAACATAATGATATATTGCATAAAGCTTAAACTTGGTATTCCGTTTACTTACTACTATCACCGCCATCAGACACGAAGTTTTCGGACAAAATCCATCAACCGGAAGTGCGGCTCATTGCTTTTTTTTCTTCAGTTTTTCGCTATTTTTCTCAATAACGACTCAAGATTTTCTTTTCTATATAATATAAAATAAGTAAAGAATTTTTATAGAACCTTTTGTGATTAAAATGCAAATTATCTCATTAATAATTGTCACATTAAAATACGCTTTTAGAAAAAAGTAAATTTAACAAAATGTTGCCCAAACATTTCATTATAGTTTATATATATATGTGTATAATCAGAATTTACACTGTAACATTGAAGCTTGGCTACTGTTTGTTTACTATTGGAAACTAACAGAATTGTTTTGTGTTTAACAACACACATCCCCTAATACATTGAAATGTGTGTGAAGTGGTTGTCTCCATCCCCAAACTAATTCACATAAACAGTTCGTTGAAGTAACAACGTAAACCTCACAAACCTCTAGCTTTAACAAACTCAAATAAATACACACACAACAGAACAAGAGACAAATTTCCTTTCAAAGCCTGGTCTGATTCCCTTCAATAGAAAATGTATTTTCCACTTGTGGCTAAATATTCAATTACTTTTCATTTTTGATTTTTTATAATTATGCTTTTCTGTAGTTTGCTAGCAATATTTTCTCTTGAGAAAGTAAAAAAAAAAAAAAAACAAACAGAAAAGAAATTGAGTATAAAAGAATACGTACCTCTGGTGGATTAAATTCATTTTCTCAGTTTGTCTGTCTAGTTCATTTTAAGAAAGAATAATGTTTTGAAAGCTCTTTTAGGAAAAACATTTCATATTATATATATATATATATATATATACGTGATTGTGAGAGGAGTGAAAACTTTTAAGTGCTAAATTTACATTTTTCCATTAATCCTTACCTCTTCTCTTAAACAGTAGAAAGTTTTCCAATGAAAAGGGACCCAATTGTGTGCCTTAGAAGAGGACAAAAGCTTTAAGGCATCTCAGTTTTAATTAAAGTGCCCTTACCAGGGAAGAAAGTAGGGTGCGCTCTTGTAAGACAAGAGTCTTGTAAAAGACAAGTGTGGAGAAGAAAGCGCAAAGTGAGAGGGAGTAGATGTTTAGATAAAAGTACGTTGCTTAGTCCGTTGTTTAAAAGTGAAGGAAATGTTGTCTAAGAATGGTGTTCTATTGTCTGTGAGGACCAGCGAGAAAGTAATAATTATATATTTTTTCAATTTTCTATAATTGCCCGAGATAAAGGACAAAATATAAAATTTATAAGTAATTGCGACCCTGAAAATGGGTACGACAGGGAGACGAAATTGAGTCTGCATCTTGTTATCGTGATAAATCGACTTTCTAAAAAACAGTAATTTAAAATTTACAAATGTGCGTATTTTAAAGTTCTTGTAAGAAATAAATAATCTGTCTCAAAGAGGCATTAAAGGACTGATCCCACACATTGATTACTCCTCTAGGCCAATGAAATCGCGAATCAGATCGCGTACAATAGCTCCTCACAAGGCGAGTGAGTTGAGTGGAAAAGGAAAGAAGGAAACTGGAGTATTCGCGGAGACTGATTGGTTATATATATATCAGTACTTTGTTCTTAAATATCGGCCGGTTCGTTCAAATATTGATGCTAGTGAATTGTATGGTATCTTCACTTCTTGTCGTTGGTCTTGCGTGAAGAAGCTGTCATGTTAGGCGCTTGTTAATTATACATTCCTCTAGGTGTCGTATTTTATCTATAAGTAAGAATGCCTCTTATTAACTTATTTATACTTCTTACCAATCTAATGCATTATTATTGTTATTATTAACAAAATCTGGTGTGAAACACTCACACAACTTTCTCTTACCTCCAGTTCTCAAAATTATAATTGACAAATTTTTTAGTTTATGTACCAAATTCAATGAAATATGTCGAAAACTGAAAAAACTATTCAGGAAAAGCGCACTTCCGGTTTACTCTTTTTTTGAAACTCGGAAATGCTATCTATTTATTTCTAATTAATTTTGTTTGGATGATAGAACTGTATAATCAACTAGAATAACTTTAGAGAATAACATAACCATATTTAGTTATGCCCTTAAATGAATTATTCCATATAAATGTTTTAAATAAAAGTTGTAGATCTTTGCATGTTTAGTTTATATACGAAGTTTCAAGAAAATTGTAGGAGCTATTTTTGAGAAAATTGAGAAAAAGTAAAAAAATCATTTAGTATAGTGGTAAAGTAAAAACGCACTTTAGGTCATCCAATTTTTTTCAAACTCAGAATTTCAACAACATATTTAATTCTTATTAACATTATTTAGATGACAGAATTGTCTAATAAACTACGCCTGCCTACTGCACGACAATGCCAGACCACACACGGCCAACGCCACGAAGGAACTGCTTGCCTCGTTTAAATGGGATGTCCTGAACCATCCCGCGCATTCCCCTGACCTAGCACCTTCAGATTACTATCTCCCTGAAGCTGCACATGGGTGGAAAAAGGTTTTCAACCGACGAGGAGGTGAAGGGGGAGGTGGACAATTGGACGAAGGGGTTGGCGGGAAACTACTTTGAGGAAGGCATCAAAAAATTAATACCCTGCTTCATCACCTGCATTGAGAGGAATGGTGACTATGTCGAAAAATAGCTTACATATGTACTAATGTAACCAGGTAATTTTTTTGTTCAAATAAAAATTTTTGTAACCTACAAAAATTCAGTACCCTTACTGGACATGCCTCGTAAATAGCACTTTAGCTGAAGACCTAATCCTACTCCTCCCCCAAAAGTGCCCTTAAATGAATTTTCCCGGAGAAATGTTTCAAATAAGAGTTACAGCTTTTTGTATGCATTGTTGATACATCAAGTTTGAAGAAAAGCGTCGGAGCCATTTTTGAGAAAATCGCAAGAATGTAAAAAAAATAACTAGTAAAGTGGTACTTCCAGTTGAGGAATTTTGACAGATAACAGTACTGTGAGATCTAATGGTGATACCTAAACGTTATGTTTCAGCGTTGTTTTTCAGCTCTGCTGTTCACATACATACATACATACATACATACACACATACACATACACATACACATACACATACACATACACATACACATACACATACACACACACACACACACACACACACACACACAGCATTTGCTAATAACTACTTTTTTGGACAGGGGACCTCAAAACGCATATTTCCGGTGAAAACTCGATATCGAAAATTTGACACGATTACAATACTTCCTCTTACTAGGAGTAAGAGAAAGTAAAAAGGTGCCCGAAGGCGCAAGACTTAAGGCAATGTGGCTCCTATCCCTAACGAAAAAAGAAATCCCCCCTAAGAAGCATCCCCCAGCAATCTGCCGCCTGACTGCAATATGTTAAGATATCTTTAAAATATTTTTAGTATCTTAAAATATCTTCTTTTATCTTAAGATTTCTTTTAGATAAAATACGACACATCGGAATTTTGCAAATACAAACGCTTAACCTGGCAACTTTGAAGCACGAAGACTGCACACATGAACTGGAGACATGGTACTATTCATCAGCATATTATTTGGCAGATGAACAAACTGATATAAAATTACAAAGTACCAATCTGGACTTACGGATTCGAACTATGGAGAGCATCCAAAATTTGAGAGCTGGGCACATCCGAAAATGGCGAAACTTGCAGCCTGAAATTGATGGGTTTCAGCCTCCATCAAGATATGTGCTGATGCCCATTCCGGTACTCCTTATGAAAATGCCACTATCTTTAATCATGGAACCATATGTATAGGTCACGATTTGATTATTCATTGTGGGCCTATAGGTGTGGATAATTAAGTTCTATATCTGTTAATGTCACTTTGTTAAATTGATTTTAAGTGATCGATCAGTTTTATCAGCCTGATTCTGGCACAGTATGAGAAAGCTGAATTCTTATATCCATTGAATCAGATCGCGTAACAATATTATGAAAATCCTATCTCACATAAATATATCGAAACACGAATAGCTAATTTTCAAACATTAGGATTCTATTATATTTGTAAAGTAATTACTTTAGAGTTCTTTTATTTGGCTATTAAATTAGTGTCACTAATTAAATCAATTAGATTTTCATACGCCAAAGTCCATTGGTTAACTGTCACTGTAAATTGTTCTAAACCCAGGAATTGTCCTCATCATTCTTTGGAAAACATTACAAAAGCAATGAATGGAAGTCATGCTAGTGTTCTAAACATTATATTGGAACTTGTGGTGGTTGGTTCCGCAGAGCTGGAAAGCATCAGAGACATTTTCCGTGGTAGCCTGCTTCATTTTTTGGTCATCGACCGGTTTTTTAAAAAAAAACAGGCTACCACGGAAAATGAAAAGCAGGCTACCACCAAAAAATGAAGCATGCTACCACGGAAAATGTTCGTGATGATTATATTGGAAACTTCACAAATTTTTTTAGACATTGTTTCAATTATAAATGATTAAAAAATGAGAAAGCAATAAACATTATTCTGTTCAGAGAGAAAAATACTTCTGTGAAGCAAGGCAACTGTACAATATTGAGTTGCTAATCGACACAGCATACCGATCAATCCCCAGAGATATGTTTAAACCGAGTTGATTATAGAACAAAAATAACAATAATAAGAAAGAAAATAATTTCAGGGACGTCACGGGTGACTGAAACTAGATATTTGAATGCTGTATAAATCAGCAAAAACATGAATAAACATATAAAACATTTTCACCCGTGCAAGTGCTGGGATATTATGCCCATGGACTCAATTAGGGACTCATTATGTCCACAATAACACCCCCACAATCGGAAAACAAATCAACGAGGCTGATACCAACGTTGCCCAAAAAGTCGGATGTGTCCTTTGGGATGACGCCTCTCGAGCCAAACCATAGGCCCTGCAATCTATAGACCCTTTCTCGAAACTGGTCTCTAAATTTTTCCTTGAAGTGAGGAATACTCTTCTCATAGATTTTCCTCTTCTTCTCGTGGGCCTTCTCCACTTGATTCGGATCATTACTTTCTTATCTGATCATTCGGTCCGAAACAAAAGCAATGTTACTAATTCCCCGGAATGTCAAGATGGCGGCATACCTGACTGTACGTATCAAAGGCATAAACTTCCTCAAAGTTCGTAAAGCACCTTTGTCCATGACATGTTCTAGCTTGCTTCACTCTGTGTTGGCGTCGAGTTATTAGGAGCGAGTTATTTCGGACACGTGCCAAACACATAGGCCGGAGTAATAGAAATCTAGAATTATAACTTCCTATCAAATGTTGGTTGAATTACATGAAAAATTTGAAATATTCTTTGCTTATAAGGAAAAATTAATTTCATTGCACTTAATACAAATGTCTGCCAAACACGCGAGACTTATCAACCACGAAGAATTTGTTAAAAAATTCAATAAAATAATAAGACCATAACTTACAAAGAAATCTAACATCACCCTTCCACAAAAACACCCTACAACGAATTTTCCTGGCAAAATTTTCTAAAGAGAAAGTGTAGCTCTTTATATGTGAAGCTGATATACCAAGTTTAATACATTATTGGAGCCGTTTTCTGGAAAACAGCAAATATGTAAAAAAAAATCCATTGAGTAAAGTGATATTTTCAGTCGACTGTTTTTTGCCACAAAAAAACTTATCACTTTCTGAGATTTTTCGTTTTTGATTTATGCTAAGCACATACACACACACACATACAAACACACACACACAAACACACACATACACACACACACACACAAACGCACACAGAAAGAAAGAGATATCATTTTCTTAAAACCACTTCATTGCAGTAAGAGAAACGCAAAACGAGGTTTTTTGATATCGAAATTCGACGCAATCACAATACTTTCTCTTACAAGCATTAAGAGAAAGTAAACACTTGAAACAAACAATGTTGCTCCGCAATTTTTGAGCACTTAAAAAAATTGTTTACTTATTTAAAATCTTTAGTAAAAATTTAGTTAGGCGGAAACAAAATAGTTTTGGTAAAGTAACTGATTTTTACAGATATATTTTTTAGTAATTGTACATGGGAGTCCTTGGATAAGTTTTCTCCTTATAAAAGGAGAATTGTGCGGATGAGAAAGTGGTCCAAGAAAATGGTGCTGACTAGTTGAATAGCTTGGGAAAGCTATCCAATCTACCCGGTGGGTGGTAGTTGTTAGAGCGCAGTTTTCCTTTCCTCTCGCGTTGAAAATCGTTTCTACCAACGCCCATCTCACTGAAAGAGAACCGTGTAGGAAAGTAGATGGGGAATTATTTAAAGACCCGGGGATTGCTGGGTGAGGAAGGGGCGACCGGCGTTGCTAGAATTGTTTTACTGCAAGCAGAGTATCAAGTTTATCTTTTCTGTGAGACAAGAACTGAGTACTGGGTACGCTTGTGGTGGTGGTACCAGTCCGGGGGTTGATAGAGTAACCCTGGGTCTACAGAATAAGGAAGAAGAAGAAGAAGAAGACGAAGAAGTACTGGGTAGAAGGAGAAGATCTCTCCTGGCCTCCCAAGGCAACGATAAATTTCCCTGGCTGTTGGAAAAGAGGTGGGTCTACCCTACCCTCTGTGTTCTACAAGTCCGGGGGCAGATAGTAAAGAATATTAACTGGAATGCTAATTTAGTTTATAGTTCATTAGGGCTTGGCTTCTGGAAGGCTGCCTTTTGGAAAATGGAGTCTGAAAAGAAGATGGGTTTAACCTGTCTGTTTTCCTTATGTATATGTTTTGTGTGTGTGTGTGTGTGTGTGTGAACGTTTATATATTTTATGTAGTTATATATATATATAAATATATATAGATTGTGTTAGTGTATGTTACCTTAGCTCTAGAACTGTTGCTACGTTGTAGAGGACGACTCAGGGTATTGGGTTTCCTTTCGTACCTTCACCTATCTTCCTTAGATTCATTGAAATGTGCCGCTTGTTGCCAACACACATACACACACCCAGCCAAGTATTTCCACCTTAGGGTTCTTACCTGCTAATGATACGCGGCCGCTAATTGGACGGCAGGCCACAAATTGTACACCTTACACTCGCTGTTGGCGGCACCATCTCCGTGTCACAACTCTTACGTGATTGTACTGCCTATTATCTTGGTTCGTTCAATTACTTTCTTAAATAAAATTTTGTATGTAAACTGTTATAAATTATTAATTGCTGTAAGGAGAATTCTTATAATTTGTTTAAAATCATTAAATAAACATCTCATTGGGCAACTTTACTTAATTTTTTTTTATAGCAATAACTTTTTTTATTATTATTATTATTATTATTTATTATTATTGAGTACTTACTGCTACAAAAATTGCCATTTTATTTGATAGAAATACTTATATTTGAATGTGGCAACATTTTTTTATTAAAAAAGTTCAGGAGTAGTAAGTAAATACCTGTTTTTTTATTCAGTCCAATGTGTTGAAATGATCGAAGTTTGTGGTCTTTGTTTCTAATTTTTAGGAAGATGAAATAACTAAAAAAGAAACACCTTAAAAATATTACATTCTCATATTCAACAAAATTAATAAATAAAAAATCTCGAGTCCAGGTGTGCTGCCCTTAGATTTTCTCTTCTCTGGTGATGGACAGAGTTGTGTGGTGGACATTATTAGGAGGCCGGTAGAGCACTGAGAAGGCTCCGGTCGTCAATGACCATAGATGTTGACGCGCCTTAAATTAAAAAAAAAATAAAATCTAAGTAAATTCCTAAGGCTACCATTTTTAGTAAAATTTCACAAAGATTACGGTCTCCAATAGCCATTCACAATCAGTCCCTGATATGATAAGTACTGAGTCACTCGTACTTGTGAAATGACTTTTATCTTTGTGAATCAACATTTCAAATGTAAATAACTTACGCCTAAGCTTAGAGAATTTATATTATTATAATAAGAGTATCTGTTAGAGTTTAGGATTCTAAACTCCAAAGAAATAAAATTAGATTTTTAAGCTTTTATTGAATTTCCCAGTCCCCTCCCTCCGATCTATACATTAGGTTAGAATCTTGTCAGATACATTTTGAAATCTATCGTATTTTACAGAGCTTTAAAATGGTGGCTAAAATGACTGTTGGAACCTGAGGATAGCGATTTGAGATAATGCTTTGCAAGACTGATTGCTTTAATTCAGAACAAAAACGTACTACCATGTAATTGGGCTAAATTTGTGCACAGTTCTCTAAAAGCTATTTAGAGCACAAGATCTTTGGCAAGCACAGAAACCATATCTGTTAAGAGAACAATTTCCAAATATATTGGCCTGATACAATATTGACTGTATAAGTGTAGAAATAGACAAAGCGCTAAACCTGCTCATATAATTCATATTTTAAAAATAGTGTTTAAAAATATTTTAAACTTTAACTGTAGATAATTCCACATCAAAAAAAACAGTTCATATTAACAAAATCAGATTAGTAGCCCAAATTCGGTTGTCCTCGAAAAAATATCTATTTATCGATATATAAGGGCGTAATTTAAATTTGTGGTAAATAGTTTGTGTAATTTATGTAATTTGAAGGTATCGGATGACCTTTCGTATTTTTTTTTTTAGGCTGCCCAACGTTCAGCTTTCTCCGGGAAAAATATTTACATAGCTATATAAAGTGGTAGTGCGGAATCTTTTACGCTATTATTAACAGTAGACACCTTAAAAAAAATAATACTATTTTTTATTTTACTGTAAAAGCTCTTTATCTAAGGGAAGCTTTCAAAGTTAATTAAGTATTCAATAATTTAACATTTAGTAAGATGTATTATCTTGTTAATCGTCAAGAAGTTTACTGTCTTTATTTAAATATTTTTAAATGAATCGATTAATAAATCGATTAAATAAATCGATATCGAATCGGTAAATCGATTTAGTTCACTTCAGTATTGTATATAGATGCTTCTTCTTTTTCTTTTTTTTTTTTGTTAATATTTAATAGAGTGAGAGAGTGTGTAAGAAAGAAGAAGGAAGATTTCATTATTTGGATTAATCTGTTATGTTTATTAAAAAGTTATGTATTTATTTTCTACATTTGTAATGTGTATTGAATAATATTTATGCTGTTGTTTTAAAACTTCAACTGTTTATATACTATATGTATTTAAACAGTTTAATAATAAAATTCATATTCATTTATATTATTTTCCATTTATTTATTTTAATTATATTATCTAAGTACTATAAAATTATATTGCTTTAATTCCAAATTTGAAGAGAATCGATTAACCGGAAGTTAAAATTTACAGAATATCTTTTTTGAGTATTTTGAAATTTTCTCGAAAACCGTTACAATGAGTTTCTTTAAATTTAGAATATCAACTGCACAAATTTAAGCGTATTACTTTTATTTGAACCGCTTTTTTTTTTTAAATCAAATTTATTGTATTAGTTCTGGCGAATCTATAAAAAAAAAAAAAAAAAAAAAAAAAAATCTGGTGTGAAACACTCACACAACTTTCTCTTACTCCCAGTTCTCAAATTATAATGACAATTTTACATAGCTTGTACGAATTTTAATGAATTCCGTCGAAAACTGAAAAAACTGTTCAGTAAAACGCACTTCCGGTTTACTAATTTTTCTGAAACTTGGAATTTTGCCATCTATTATTTCTAATTAATTGGTTTGGATGATAGAATTGTATAATCACTGATAGAAACGTAGAGAAAAACTAACCCCTCCCTCTCTCAAAAGTCCTCTAAATGAATTCCCAGAGAAATGTTTTAATTAAAAGTTGTACATCTTTGTATGCGTAGTTTATTTACTAGGTTTTAAGAAAATCGTCGAAGCCATGTTTGAGAAAATTGCGAAAAAGTGAAAAAAAAATCATTTAGTAAAGTGGTAAAGTAAACGCACTTCCGGTTATGCGATTTTTTTTTCAAACTCGGAATTACTACAACACATCTAATTCTAATTAACATTATTTAGATGACAGAATTGTCTAATAAACTGTAATAGCACTTTTGAGGAAACCGTAACCCCTCCTCTACCCCAAAAGTACCCTTAAATGCATTTTGCAATGGAGAAATGTTTAAATAGAAGTTGTAGCTCTTTGTATTTGTAGTTGATGTGCCAAGTTTCAAGAAAATCGTTGGAGCTATTTTTGAGAAAATTGCAAAAAAGTAAAAAAAAAAAAAAACTTGTAAAGTCGTACTTCCGGGTGAGGAATTTTGACGTATAACGTACTGGCTGATCCCATATTGATACCTAAACAGAATATCAAGTTTGAACATTTTACGGTTTTTCGTTTTTGAGCTATCCTGTTCACATACATACATACATACACACACAGACCATTTGCTAAAAACCAGTTTTTTGGACTCACGGTACCTCAAAACGGATATTTCCGGTGAAAACTCGATATTGAAAATTTGACACGATTACAATACTTCCTCTTACTAAGAGGAGGAAGAGAAAGTAAAAATACGTATAAACCCCATTACCGATATTAGTAATGCTAACGCCCCCTAAATAAAATAATAAAAATTTCGAGTTGGCAAAAAAATGATCGTGAATTAGTATCTAAATAAATGCCGTAAGAGAAGGTCCGTATGAAGATCTCACATCAGTATTTTTTTTATCCTGATTTTCTTTTTTGTGTATGAATAGTTTTCTGATGACGCTTCGGCTTGCTTTGATTAGGATTTAATGGCCAGTATAATTTGCATCATATCTTTAGATTAATAAACCCCAAATTTGTCTGGAAATAAAGGCAGAAAAAAAAAAAAATAAATCTGTACAATAAAAGGTTTTTAAATCCTTTATCCCCCCCACCTTCACCAAAAAAAAAAAGTCACTGATACTGATTAATTGTTCCAATAAATCCTTTATTCATTTTTTTCTCTGTTTTTTCTTTTTTTTTGAGGTGCGGGGGTGGGCTGTTATTTCTGTTCTGTTTGTTATCTCGATCACTAATCAAGTGGTATCAACAGGAAACCAAAGTTTGATCCGTTTCCGTTTCCCTCTTCGGGAAACAATCATTCATTTTCACCTGAACGACAGGTAAATCCTTTAACAATGTCACAAATCTTTGATTGTGTGTGTTTGTTTTTTTTTTGTTTAGCCAGGCATTTGTTTTTTTTTGTTCACTCCTGTTTCCCTTTTTTTTTTTTTACCCTTCATACTAATTGATTTTATCCCCTTTTTCTGGTTGAAATTGATGGACATTGCAGCTGGTTGCATAGTGAATTGGTCACAGAGGGTACTATTTTTTTGCTTTTTAAATCAGTAACTTGCTTACAGATGCAGTTCCCTTCTGACATTGATGACTGCGTTCAAAAAGTTCACTTTAATGAACATATGGTAATTATTAACAACTAGCTAACCCGGCCACGCTTCGCTGTGGCTCAGTCTGATTTTTAGGAAAGTAAACAGAAGTATTACAGTTAATATAGATTCAGCAAGAAAACACATCATTCAATTTAATACCCTGAAAGGAAAGAAAGAAAAAATGTTTTTAACTGAAAGTCTTTTTTTATTGTAAAGCTAGTGAATGGGACTACATTTTTTGTTTGTCCGTTTTCTGCATAAACATAAAGATCAGATGGTTTACCGACTCTGGAGCATGCGACATATATTGCCCATGACAGAAGCAATTCCTTTTCTAAATTCAAACCGCACATTGCAAAGTTTGTCTTTGCGCTTTATTGGTAGTCATAGCGAACGCAAGGTGCACTGGAAATTGAAGTCGTTTGAACTCGAACGCCATATCCATCGGAATGAGTGGTATTCATGGAAGTAGTACGTCTTCACCTTTATGAGATCCAATGGGAATTGTTGCTTCAATTAGATTATTCAACAATTTTTTAACTATTAATCGTATTCCATTGCATAACTTTAGCTGATTGATGTTTCGGAGTAATATAATTGGCTCTCCAATTTTCAAATTTAGAATGTGAGGCGGAAATCTGGGACCATAATGTGAATTAAGAAATTCCGTTGGAAAATTCACTACTTCACTTTGGTCCCTCACGGAGTCAATGGAATTGTATGTCACTGTTTCACCTGCGATTCTGTTTAGAATGATGTTGTTCATATCGAGTATGTCGACATTTTTAGCCGATAGAATGGCTCTTCCGCTTAACCATGCTGGTTTTTGATAATTTGTTTCGATGCTTTGGAATACCTTGTCTACTAATTCTTCTTTTGAATGTACAATGTTACAGAAATGAGATAGGAAGGTGAGTTTTTCCCGTTTCTGGATTTGTAGGAGCAGTACCGTTACCGAGTTCGAGTAATTGTCTTGAAAATTTGGCAGCTGTTGGGTCGTTTTGAAGTTGAACTCCCATATTCGTTGTTAAATGATTTTTTTTACTGTGCTCCAAAGAATTGAATATTTCAAGCAGACATGCAATTCATCAGCTGGTGTTGAGCGAGATATCACTGGAAGCGTTTGCCTGAAGTCACCGGCTAGTAACATCAATGCTCCACCAAATGGAACCTGATTATTTCGCAAGTCTTTCAATGTATGGTCTAATGCTTCCAATGACTTCTTATAAGCCATTATACACTCATCCCATACAATGATTTTGCACGCCCGAAGAACCTTTCCCATTCCTGATGTTTTAGAAATGTTACAGGTTGGGTTTTCTGTGAAGTGCATGTTTAGTGACAGTTTAAGAGCTGAATGCGCTGTTTTCTTCGTACTTCCTTCCAACGTAGCAGCAATACCTGAAGAAGCAAGTGCTAACGCAATATGGCCGTTGGAACGGATTTTAGCTCAGAATTTCCTGTGTCCGTGGGAACATCGGAATAGAGGTACTTATAAGTAGTTGAGAAAGAGGTTCAAAGAGTGAGCCACCATCGCAACGCGTCTGAGTCTGTCTATTTCTGCCAACCTCGTGAACCGCTCAGAATTTCCCGTTTCCGTGGGAACTTCGGAGTGAAAAGTTAACATAAACATAAACATAACATAAACAAGTTAACATAAACACTCTTATATAGAAATGCAACGTTGTGTAAAAATTTCAAGTCAATTCATCGACTACTTTTCGAGTTTTGCGGCCACAAACATACGGATGCTGAATTTTTAGATATATAGATTAGAATTTCATTAGGAAATTTTTGTTTTTACTTTCTCTTATTGCTGTCAGAGTATTGCTTTTTTATCGAGTTTTACCGGAAATATACTTTATGAGGTCCTCTGAACTAAAAAAAAACGTGTTTTTTTTAAAAAATGGTCCATATGTTTGTGCATGGTTAGCATAATTAAAAAAAGGAAAATCCCAGAAAGTTCAAACTCGGTATTTAGTTTATGCGCTATCAGAAAACCTGAGAATAAGCTTTTGATCAGAATTAGTCAACCGGAAGTATCACTTTGCTGAATGAATTTTTCCAATTTTTTTTTACGATTTTCTCAAATTCACCTCCAATTATTTTTTTTTTTTAAACTTTTGTAACATTTTGCATATATATAGAAATTAAATGAGTTATTTGAAACATTTTTCTGAGAAAATTCATTTAAGGAGATTTTTGGGGTTGAGAGGAGAGGGTTATGTTTGTCCACTAAAGTGTCATTTCAGTTTATTACACTATTCTATATCTATGTAATAATCAATTACAATTAAATGAGATGCTAAAGTGCGAATTTGAAAAAAATAAACTCGGTTGACCGGAAGTATAATTTTACGGAACTTTTGTTTGAAATTTGTTTTCGAGAAATTTATTCTGGTGGAGGGTGGTGGGGGGTGGGGTGGAAACTCATGTAGCGTGAAAAAAATATTAAAGGCGTTGAAAGTTTGCCAATTATAACTATGAAAACAGCAATAAGTTGTAAAAATTTACTACTATCCAAGAACAAAAAAGAAAAAAAAAAAAAATCTGGTGTGAAACACTCACTCAAGAAATTTCTGATTGATCAAAATAGCTAACAATTCAAATCAAGCATTTTTCCACTCGATTCAACTTGTGTTGGTCTGTCAGCGGTTTTGGGACCCACCTCGGGGACAGTTTCCGATATCCGAGGGTTTCTGTGATGGTTTCGTATAGCAGAGATCTGGAAATTTGCGAAACATCGCAGAAAGTTCATCCACAGTCAATCTGCGATCGTCACGGAGCGCATTTTCATTTTTTCCACAATTGAAGGTCTTCCGCTCCTCTGATCATCATGCACAGACGTACGACCGTTTTTAAACTCGCGACACCACTTGAACACACTCGTACGATTCATAGCTTTATCACCATATGCAGTTTTTACCTCATTATAAACCTCACATGAATTTTTGAACATGAATTTTTCCCTTCCAAACGAGATAACGGATGAAGCCGCGTATTTCACACGGCGGGAGATTGGATTGACATTTTTCAAGAAACGTATTGTCGCGTCGACAGTTCTCAACGTACTGACCTCGAACCGGTTTCGTTGCGGAGGGGAGGAATCAGGCTACACGGTAGTGTAGCCAACATGTCGAAAACAAAATCCCTCCGGCCGTAAGAGCCTCAGTACACTTACTTACTGGACATGCCTCGTATTTAGTGGTCTTTGTAATTAGGATCCAATGAGAAGGATCCAGAGCAGAGAAAGACATTATCATTTTAACTATTAATTTTTACAACAAAATTTATTCTAATTCATGATTATCAATACTTATATATTTTTAATTACTGCCATTGACTACAAACTCATAAACTCATTCTCTTCCAGTTTCTCCTTCGTTCTTTATGATGACATAAGAAGAAATCATTATCTCTAGCCACATCACCATCGCTAGCTTCACCATCCATTACTACCTTTCTGTAACATAAGCTAGTTTTTATCATCATTGCTAGCTTTCATCATCTCTAGCTTTTTGCAACAAAAGCTAGTCTTCATCAACTTCGTTAGCTTCAACAAACCCAGCTAGCTAGACCAAACTCCTAGCCAAACCAGATGTGCTATAATCATACATCAGTCAGCAGCACGCTCAAATTTTTCACATATGAAAAATTTGTTCAGGAGAGGGGATGATGTAATAGGATCCAAAAAGAAGGATCCAGAGCAGAGAGAGAAAGACAGAGAAAGTAACAGCACCACTCTCTAGCTTAGGCAGACTAGAGTAGGAGAAACTGTTTAAATACGGCCAAGGGACAGTATTCAGGGTCTTATACAAGAAGTCATATAGCAGGGTTCACTCGGCAGTCACAACGTGTCATCTACCTTACTCTTCACCTCTCAACCATTCTCTGTTATTTAGCGTAAAGGCCAGGCAATCAGTGTTGCTTTTAAATTATACAGAGTTCAACTTCACTTTTACTTTATTCATCCAAACCAAACCATTTTCTCTCGTTCACAAACCCATTATATCTTGAACATTATACACTTCGGGGACTTATACTGCAATGAAATGACAATTTAGAAGTAGCGTGAGTTTTTCACAACAATTTTTCAAATAAAATTTTCAGAAACCTATACTTGTGTATAATGTACATTACTGTAATTTCATGTAATTTATCATTTCTACAAATTCATATAATTAACATTTCTGTGATAAAGAATTCTGAATAGTATGAGCGGTTCAAAATCGATTACCGTTGGTGATGATTTAACATCTTTAGTAAGTGCACCCTGTTTGAGAAATTAAGGCACTTGGTGTCGCGAAGTCTTACCGAATGTTTCCAAGATGAATTGCACGACATAGCAGGGTTTGACTTTTCATGGACTATTGCTGTATGTGTTTAAAAAATGTGTCTAAATCTTCGATTACCGCTCTGAATTCTTCCACACAATTTCTGAGATTTATAAAACACAATGTAAAGGATCTTAAAATTTTACACGTCCCACCACTCAACCAGAAAGCCAGTGTCATTTTTTTTATCGCTTTTTTTTCCCTGTTTCTTACTTCTGTATGAGGATGTATTGCGAACTTCTGCAACCACGTTGATATTCTCTTTTGTTGTTCCGATAAGAGGTTGCTATTCGAATGGGGACCAGCTGTCATTTTCCATTTCTTAGATTCACTCTACCATAACGTGGAACACACTCTTACTGTTCTCTTTATCTCGCTGTTTCTCAACTTCTTCTCCTTGGAATGCCGTGCAGACCTTCTCCAGCAGTCTTTTCTAGATATACGTAAAGACGTATTTTTCTCTTGTTTTTTTTTTTTTGTTAATAATCAGATCACACGAGGAGGAAACACCCATGCATCTGATGACGGATTGTTTGGGCTGTGAGGAGATTAGGTTTAGGACCTTCGGCCGGAATAGGATATCGGTAGAGGATCTTAAGCTGTGTCCTTTTAAGATTTTGGTTCGGTCTGTAGTGAAACTTAGATGGTTAAAACCTGAGCCTGGTTTTTCGTTCTAGTCCCAGTGGTTGTATTCTTTAGGGGGGGCCCTGGGAGGCTTTGGATTGCGTAGGGTTTGCCCTCCCCTTCTGTGAATAATAATAATCAGATCACACAGCCACATAGCAGGATGCTTTCGATCACACCGCCTTGTAAATTTTTTTCTTTCTACGATTGATATTTGACGGCTCTAGTGAACCGAATTGAGTATACGATCTCTATGGATCCGAAACTTGATACCCTTGTCGCAGAGTCTTTTTTGTTTATTTTTCCTTTTTCCAACAAAGATCCCCTTCACTCCCCGAGCCTCCTACTATCAAATACTTAGACTTATCGAAATTAATCTCTAATCCCCAGGCAAAGTAATACTTGTGTAACAATTTCACCATACAGGCGGCATTCTTTTGATCTTGAGCAACTATAATATGGCCATCTGAGAACTGTATCGTCCATTAAAGCTTTCTTTGGCCACATTAAATCTATATTGCTAAAAAATCAAACCCGAATAAAAGATAATATTAAATTATAGCTAACAAATTTACTTGATTACTCTTTGTCATAATTTATTCTAAAGATTTTGACATCAATTATTATGAAAACTAATTAGCCCTAATAAATTGAAAAACGAAAATAAACTTTCGTAATGATAATTCAAGCTTTATGAATATGTATAGAATTAAAGCAGTTTTTAGAAGAGCAATTAGTCACAAATTAATGGGTAAATTAATTTATTATTATTTATTATATTAAAGTTCTGTATTTAAACGCACAACAACTTTAGTTATATTATTATTATTATTATTATTTTCTTCTGTTCAATATTTATTAAAATAACATGATGTTTGAAAATAACTTTTTATTTGTTATCTAGTTTTCTAGTATATTTGCGGTTTTGTTCGTAATGAAAATTGAAAAGGTGTTGGGAAAACTTTTCATCTTTTGAAACTGTTGTGTATATGTATTCAAAAAAAAAAAAAAAATTAAAAAGAAATTGAACACAAATAATTCATTTTACTAAAATGTTCCTATCTTTTACTTACCTCATTCATTAATAGAGGCAAAACAGGAGTAGTTTGCTCCCTTTCTGCCACATTTTATTTAAAAGTAGGTATATTTGAGTGTTTGTATGCGTATGTGTTGTATTTAATGGTTGTAGGGGGTGAGCGTGTAGTTTTGGTGGCTGTCAACGCTTTTCCAAAAGAGAAAACCTTTTCTAATGGTTAGATTGCAAGTTTTCATACACACATAAACACTTGGACACACAAAAAAACACATTAGGAAAGAAAAGAGTGTTTGGTGTGTTCGTGTGCGTGATAGTAAAAACGGATGTGTACATTTCTTTGTATGACATTACAGGCGTATGTGTCGCTATCTATTTCCTCTTTTATATATACCATACACTGTGCAAAATGCTATCTCTTTTTCTGAAAACATCTTTTCTAAAAAGGTAGGGATACATTTGAGTTGGAGTGTTTAAGTGTAGTGTATATATATATATAGCTCTTAATGTATATGACCCTCGCACCACACACACACACATTCTACACTTTATATTAAAGTATTCAGCAGTATACACTTTAAATATAATTTCTATATAATATATTTCTTGTCAACTTTTTGAAGAAATTGAAAGAAGAGCGACACATTTCAAATCTTTTGAAACTGTTTTCTCTATAAATATATCTTAATGAAAATATACATAGAATTCAAACTTGTATTTTATCAGTTCTTATTATGTTTTTGATAATGTCATCATCTGAGAATTTCATTCCAAAACCAATTCTTTACAATCATTTTCGCAGAATTTTCATAATATATTTTTGTATTTGGGACAGATCATTCATATCTTCAGGTTTGATTATATACTGACACTTTTATTTTTACAGTTGCACTATATTTGGCCATATCTTTGTAATAAGGTCGCATTTAATAATTTGTGGGTGGATCTAATTACTGAAAGTCCAAAAAACAGGCATATAGTGATTTAGGTTTTCTTTTTACTTTTCAATAACTCCAAAAATTCTGCAGGATTGGAGCTTAGGAAGTGACAAAGGAACTATGCTTCACATAATTTGGTCCTTTCTTACTCTAATTCTTTTACCCTCCCTTGAATCCACAAATTATTGCACCGGAGATTGTGATGGAATTTCCTAATATCGATATCAGCACTATGGACAATTTACAATTTTTTTTGTTCAAGAAATGAGACTCCCCTTCAAACAGTCTACCAGTTCTTTTCCTACAGCCCATATTGCCTTTAAATCCCCGATTATTGGAAGTTTTAAAAATAATTCTTTACCTGCTCTTTTCCTCCTATCCAATTGATTCCATCTGTAGACGAAATGGGAAAAAGGATCTTGCACTATATTTCTGTGAGATGATTTCTTGCTCCAATCCTGTGAGACCATTAAAAAAGAAGCTACAATTTGGAACAATTTGGACTAGAAGTCCAAATAAAAAATACTTTCTGAAAATATTTCCAGGAACGCTCATCGAATGCACATATCACCATCACTACTAGGGCGGCGTTACAGAGGCTTTTCTGGTTATTTACAAAGAGTTCAATTAACTCAGGCACAGGGAGCTTCGCACAATCTTTTCCGACAGAGGGAAGAATAAGCTGAGGGGCGATTACTGTCTCGGATAAAGAGTTTTGTCTTTTTAGAAAATATTTCCTCAGGATAGGTCTTAGCGGATAGCAGATATATGTTTGTAGTGAATATGCTGCAGTATATCTTTTGTAACCTTAGTATCGAAGATATTTCTGACACTAATACTAATCATTAATCATTAATGAATCCAAGGCAGTTGTGAGAGTAAATGCCTGAAGGGGCTGTGATGGATGCCAGTATTATAGAAATTATATCTATTTTATTTGAGAGAAAAATGCACATTCGCTGGGGCAAAAAGGGTACACACAGGTAGAAGACTACAGTACAGAAAGCGTTCAAAGTACCTGGTTAGCTTTGTCTTTTAGAGTTCACAGAACATCGGTAGCTTTGTCTTTTCACCCATTCTCTCAGGGGAAGATTTGTACTAACAAGAGAAGGAATTCTTTCAAGACAGTCTGTATTAGCCATTCAATCAGAACACTTGTCTTTCGCTCTCTTAGCATCAGTGCCAGTAATAAGTAAACATAAGAGCATTGCATTTAATCTAGATAAATAATTGATTTTATAAGCATAATAGTCGTGATATTGTAAAAGTATTTAAATATCATTAAAGATAATATATTTAATTTAATCTACCAGTGTTTTCTTAATTATTTCTTAATACTTCTATCTCTATCTCAAACATACACACAAGCCCTTTACTAAACCGCTCGTGCCATACCGCTACTGCAAACATACAACACATCACACCAATAACATTTCAGGGCCAATAATAAATAGATTGCTGGCAAACACTCTTTAGGAATGTTGCCGGGAGAGGCAGTCCAAGATATTTGAAGGACGCATTACACACTTATAAGATGTATCTTCTTCTTAGAAGATGAAAGATGAGAAGTTTATTGCCAGGTTACGTACTTTTTTCCCGTTTATACAATATGGGTCTTGGTTCGGATCTTGTTTTTAAAAATTTTTGAAAGAAACATAGATAATTCTTCGTTTCATCATTTTTATGAGTTCAATTTAAAATACATTTTAAAACAAAGTCCATAAAATTTTCGAACAAAGTCAAAGTGTAGATATTTACTTTAAAATGATTTATTTTGCCTTACATACATACATCTCTTTCTAAATTAATTAATTAATGTAGTAATTTCTTTTAAATAATAAATCTTTTCTAGATAAGATAAATTCTAGAAAGCGAGAGAAATTCTGATCTAGATAAGATCTGAATAATGATAAATCTTTATCTAGACAAAGATGGCAGCACATATATTCTGTAATTTTTTCTCTGGTGCAAAATCAGGTGGCCCGCCGCAAGGAATTAAGTAGATCTTCTTCTGCAAGCCATGAATCAACCTGCAAATAAATATGCATATTATTAGTGATACTGCTTTCAGCATTGCAAAAAATTGAAATAATAAAATGGTAAATAATGCTAACATTACGTATATTATGCTGAACAGTATATTTAATTTTCATTTGTAAATTTGAAATTGTGAATAGTTATTATAAATATCCCACAAGGTAATGGGACTAGCCACTTTTTCAGAGATCTTGCCATCTCTGCGGGTACCCCAGTCTAACATGATGAACATCACTTATAGTGAACTCCCTCAACACATATACAATACGCAGTCCTGTTAGAGTTCGTTCATGGATAGTTCATTTCCCACCAAAAATGGTTTTCTTTTATCTCCTGATAGCTCCTTTCCGACCAATCATAACTATTTTGGTTACCTACCCAATTTATACTCATCCCATACATTCACCGGATATACTTATTTGTAGTTTCCATAGTCTTGGGTAGATCTCGCCTTATAGGCAAGTGCTGAATCTTGCTGAAAACACTAGTAGGTATTTGAAAAAAGGCTTTGATTTGGAGGTTTTACAAAGTGTTCTAAAATATTCACTTGATAATCCTTCAAACAAGTTATAACACCTTTTTTTCCATTTATATTATTCTCTGATAGGTTATTCCCCAGCAAACCATTAACGGAAATCGAAGGATATCCTCTTTCACCTCTACCAGTCACTTCTGTGTTTCTCAAAAACTGTGTGCATATATTCTAACAGTTTTTCCTCTGTATTGAAAAGTTTTTCGTCAGTAAACGACAGGGTTTACATGAAGGGTGTATGCGATATGCTGCAACAGATATTCCGGTTTAATTTGCTTTAGAGCAGGTGTAAGTGACTGATCTGTAATTCTTCTGGAGAGCACCTATCCTCCTCCCACTCGGCCCTAATTAGTCTCAGACATAGATCTTTCTGAGATGGTCATCACGCCAGTCATGATTTTTTGTTTTCTAACAGGGTTTCTTTTGATCCGGCCTACCACAACTTTAATCACGTATTCTGTATAATCTGTAGCGAGGAAGCTCGCTGAAAGACAGGTCTCGCTGTAACTGTTAATGGAACGATAAACAAACAAACAGCTAGTACCGAGAGGAGAAAGTGTTTCAAAAAATCTGAGAAGTTGATTTGGCTACCTTGTGAATAAGTAGTATATGTTTGCCGGTTTGCGCAGAGTCAGATTTTTGCTTCCCTCACCTTACCCGCCCTCGCTCTTCTATCCTTCCACCTCCCGTCCATGATCCACCACTCCCCCTCACCGCCCTAGTACCCCTCTCATCACCGGAATGAACGCCACCCCATCCCCTCTCGCCACCCGTATTCCCCACCTTTTCGCCCCACCCCTCCCCCTCCTCTTGTTCTGTAGGCGAAGAAGTATTAAAAATTAATTTTTTTTTTGCTGAGGTCAGCAAAAACGATCTCACAACCTTCGTCATCCAAGTCCATCACTTACACCACTCAGCTATAGTGGTAACTTGGCAATAGTAGTTTTCTTTAGATCCTTATACCTCACCCATATACTTCTCCCTCATTTCTCTCATATCCTTTCTCTCTCTCTCATTCTCTCTCTCTCTCTATAGATATATATATAAAATATATACACAGACACTTAAAGAGAGGCTCCGTCCCACGTACCCCAGGCCAGGGTTCATTAACCTGTATTTTTCCATTCGTACAAAAGTTTATTAACCTCTATGTATGCACAATGTTTGCAATATAATATATTTA
>JAAEAF010008983.1:0-42415 GCA_011037195.1 Triatoma infestans
AAAAACACTTAAAAAATTTTTTAGTGTTTTTCTTATGATACCCCCGGCCGATCAGCCAACTAAGAGATACATCAGATCATTTCTAACGGCCAACAACTTCTACAATTGAACAATAGATGTTATAATTTTTGTTCAAGTAAAGTATTATTATTGTTATCACTTTTATTTATTAAAACAAAAATCCAGAATATTCATGGGTGGAGGGCTCTGAGGCGGAGAAAATACGTTAAGCGCAAATGCAATTTACAGAACAGGTTTCCGAATTTCCCCAATTTTTTCTCGAACAATTTTTCAAACTTAAAGGCTAACTGCACTAAATAAAACTATTACTTTTACTTGGAACATTTTTTTTGGAACGATTGATATTGTGTATTCTAAGGAATATGTAACTTAGCTTAACTTTAAAGTGATATTACAGGTTTTGCTGGAGCCTCACTTATATATAATGTAGTCATTTTCGAAGAGATATCCCAAGAAATCAACAGTATAATCTCCACCACCTTTATTTAAATATAATGCTAAGGTCAACTCCAAATTTTGTAAAAATGCCAAGTTTGAAGAAAATTTGTCTTTTGTTTAGACTTGCAGCAAGAGAACGTCGTGTGAGTGGATATTTCAATCGCAGAAAAAAAAAATATTTAACTCGGAATTACTTAATTCCGAAAGTACTTACTTTCATTCAGTTGCCACTTCACAGTCTTTCGAGCTGAAATCGAGTATGTTAACGCGCTAGGATATTCAATGTGGTTAAGAATACACTACACACCTGTAGATTCCATGATCCAAGCAGGATTGAAGCCAGTACCTGGAGTGTTGGACACAGTCAGTGATCTAGTCATGCTGCCTACCTTGGCGGAGGTACAGGTCATGCACCTTCCCGCATCACTATTATTGCTCCATCCTTCACAGCCAGACTGCCCGTCATACAAGTACATTAAATTATTGTAAATACAATAAACGAATTAAATGTTATTGATTTCTACCAACAAACTTTAAAAGCTAATGCAATATTAAAGAAATGTATTGTACAAGTAATGTTCTTTTTATTAACAAAAAATAATAGTGCTGCTGAGATTCAATGATATGTAAATTTGTAAAATGTATGGGACACAGTAAGGTTAGGCAATCGTGTTTGTTATAAGAAGGGCGAACGAATTGACTATAACGAAGAACTTATCGATTGAGACGACCCACTTTAATGACAGAAAATTTGGTGGAAAAAGAGAACACAAAAATTCAAGAAGATCGACGTTTCGCGATCTGTCTTCGGAATTTCCAAAAGTTTTTATGTTCAGTAATCTACGACCTTGTGATAAAAAACGTATGGGACAAACAATTGTGTGTCAAAATGCTATTATGCATACAAACAATCTTGGATGCAGCTCGTGTTTTACGATAACAAAATGTAGGAGATGCTTTTTTGATCGTCGACTCGTTTGATTTGACCATCATTGAGAGATTGTTTCCTTCACAAATGTTGAGATAAAACATCATCAATGAATGCAAGGCAAAATTCACCTTCTCCGAAAGCAAAGTTTAAGCCTTCGGCTAAAAAAAAACTGATCACAGTGTAATGGGACAGACAAAGGAAGTGAGCGTTGCTTGCTGATTTTCTTGAACTTGGGAAGAACTTTTGTGCCGACGTGTATTGTGACTATCTGAAAAAATTAAGAGTGTCTACCCAAAACAAAAGGGCTGGGATGCTCACCAGTGAAAACTTGCTTTTGCACGATAATGTTCGAATGTGCATCATACCATTCGTTGATGACGATGAACACAAGAACGTTTTAATGGTTCAAGGCAGTGGCGACAGACTTTTTTAGTCTAGGGTCTAGGCTAAGGAAACTGGAGTCACGGAGAGAAATGTGTGCAAGCTAATGGTGACAAATTGGATAAGATAAATATCTAAATATATTTTGGTAATAATAAATCATATTTATCCTATATTGGTTTATGGAAGACCCCACCTACTTTTTTATTAATGTGTATTTGGTATGACAAATTGTCGCACAATATTTTTTTTTTTAACATAAATGCACCTGTGATTCTGTTGTCAAATCTGATACAGAAACAGTGTCCCCGAATTCCGAGTTACCAAGGCTTTGTTCCCAGATCGTACTGCTGAGTCGTGTTTGTTCTGATCCGTCAGTGCTGGCGGCTGTCTTGAGTCTCGGCGGAGGTCGCCGTACAGGGCTTTCCATCACTAAAAGAACAAATAATAACTAGTGATTTATACAAAAATAATTATTCAATAATTCATATCTTTAAATGCTACGACAAAGGTGGACAGGTCTGCAAAACTTCTTTCAGTGTAAGCACTACTATTGTATTGGTCATCTACCTCACAAAAAATATGACCTACTCCTGGCCATTCTTCATCCCCAAAAATATGACCATACTTCTGTCCGCAAACATAATCCATTGCCGAAAAAACATCCATAACAGATGTTACGGGTAATAATTTAAACAACACATTACCAGACATATTTCTGGAGACTTGTTTCCTTCTGGGGATTAGTTTTCCTTCTGAAGCGGCTCTAAAAGCAGCTGTTATTTCTTCACCCTGGTCAGTTACCAGAACGTAAACTCCTTCCAGACGGCCACATGCTGAACCTCCTTCGAAACAAAAACGGTTTTCCACAACTCCGTATCTCCTATAACAAAAAAAAAAGAAAGATTATTGGACAGTTTGCAGAGACAAATTACTTCGGAGAAAATGAGTCTATTAACACTAAATGACGCAAAAAATTAGTTATTCCGGCCTTAAGAAATTTTCTCGAAAATAACTCCAACGAATTTCTTTAAATTTGGAATACTAACTGAACAGATATGTTAAGGGAAAAACTATTAAATCAACTTCAGGTCTTTATTATGAATATAATAAGGCATATTACATACGTACATTCATCTTGTAACCTACATAATCTACCAGGGGGTAACAAAAGGCGGTCTTTTTATATATACATATAAACACAAATCGATTGGTTAAACATATTGTATCACAACAGGATATAGCTCTCACTTTTTTTCTAAAAAAAGTCTGAATAAATTCATTTGAGAGGAGTTCCGGGGAATCTGATTTTGGCTTAAGTTTAAATCATCGTTACAAGTTTTGCTGGACAGAGGTCGCTGCCATACAATGCTCACGTTCTGATAGATGTCTCAAAACCAACAAGTGTATAATTAAACAAACTTACTGGGAAATTAAATATCATAACATTTATTTTTGAAGACAAAATATGTAATAATAATCTAAAATAATTAAATAATCCCCCCTGTGGCTCCGGGGGTAGAATTGGACCACAGCATTCACCGCTTGTCGTAAGAGGCGACTAAAGGGGCGATTGTCCGTCGACCTTTTCACCCTTTCCAATATATACCCATTACTTATCCCTGATCCACTTGCCCCTCCTTTGTTTTTCCTCTCTTTACTTCCCCCACTGCCTTGTGGGTTAGAAATAGGTTTCAAAGGCTAAGGGAGCAAACCCTGAATGAAAATCCTGGTCCTCCAGGTTGGGGGTTGGGCGTGGGGCCGACAACCCTACCCCACAAAACACTTACCGTTACGAATCCTCAAGAAAAGAGAAACCGGTTTGGATTTAAGGCACGACGCAGGCGAGTTAAAGGACAATTCTTAAGGATGGCTACTTGGAATGTGCGAAGTGTTTTTGAGGCAGGAGCAAGCCGAATGCTGGAAGGGCAATTGAGGAAATATGAGATTGAACTGGCTGCTCTGCAGGAAATTAGATGGAGAGAGACCGAAATGGTCGAACTAAATGATTACATACTAATAAACAGTGGGCATAAGGCGAATATCCTGGGCACCGGCTTTATGATCAGGAAGTCACTTAAGCATGCAGTCATTAGTTACAAAGCAGTTAATGAAAGGATATGCGTGGTTAGACTGCGGGGAAAATTCTTTAACATATCTTTAGTAAGTGTTCATGCACCTACAGAAGACAAGTCCGATGAAGAGAAGGATGCTTTTTTTTTTAAGAATTGGAGAGGTCGTACAGTAACATTCCGAGATATGATGTCAAATTGGTGCTGGGAGATATGAACGCCAAGGTGGGAAAAAAACAAGTGTACAGGCCCATAATTGGAAATTTTAGTAAACACGAAAATACCAGCGATAACGGTCACAGGATAATTGATTTTGCTGCCGAAAAAGGTATGTGTATAACCAGCACCTGCTTTCAGCACAAAGAAATCCATAAAGGGACGTGGATATCGCCAGATGGCAAGACAAGAAATCAGATAGACCATGTTCTGATTGAATCAAGGCATGCGTCAGATATAGAGGATGTGAGAAGCAGTAGGGCGCAGATATCGGAAGCGATCATTTTATGGTAAGCGTGAAATATAGGTAGAGAGTGGCAGTCAAGCAAAGGAAGGAAGAAAAAATGAAAGTAGCCGCATACAGGAGTGAGGCACTGAAGGACAAAGAGAAAAGGAAACTGTTTGAAGAAAAAGTAAAACAGCTCTTAGAAGGATCGGGAAGAGAAGGGAATAGCATACAAGACAATTGGAAGGAAATCAGGTCAGCGGTTACTGAAGCGGCAGATCAAATAGTAGGGAGAAAGAATAAAGAGGTTAGGAACAGCTGGTATGATGAAGAATGTGTAAGAGCGGTACAGGAACGAAACGAAGCCAGAAAGTTAATGCTACAAAGAGTGACTAGAGCAACCACGGAGAACTACAGAGAAAGGAGGGCAACAGCAAAAAGATATGTAGAGAAAAGAAGAGAGCAGCAGAAAGGAAAAAGTTACAGGACCTACAAGAGCATTTTAGCGGATATAACAGTAGAAAGTTTTATAAAGGATTGAAGGAAGTTAAAGCTGGTTTTAATCCACAACTGAATTTTTGTTATGATGAAAAGGGCGAACTGGTAGGAGATAGGAAAGGTTTGCTAGGAAGATGGTCGAGGTATTTTGAAGATCTGCTAAACCCACAGATTGATACCGAAAACCAAACACCAATAGGGCAGCTGAGGCTATGGACGAAATAATCGATGAAGAGGAACCTCCGGAGTTGGAAGAGGTAATAGAGGCAATAAGAGCTCTCAAAAACAACAAGGCATCGGGAGGAACTATGGAAGAGAATCCACAGTCTGATTTTTGATATTTGGACTGGGGAGAAGATGCCTGAAGCTTGGAGCACTTCAATCATTTGCCCTATCTACAAAGAAGGGAATAAGCTTGACTGTCAAAATTACCGGGGGATATCTCTTTTAAACACGATATATAAAGTCTTCTCAGCTCTCTTGGTAAATAGGTTGGATAAATGGGCCGAAAGGGTAATTGGTGATTATCAGAGTGGGTTTAGGAAGGGCAGATCTACCACGGATCATATCTTTTCCATGAGGGTTATGTTGGAAAAAACATATGAATATGATGTTACCCTTCATCACCTGTTTATCGATTTCCAGCAGGCTTATGATAGCCTGGACCGTGATGAGCTGCTGCAATGTATGATAGCGTTTGGAATACCGGCAAAACTAGTTAGGCTCACTGCAATGACACTAGCACATTCCAAAGGATGTGTAAAAGTGCAAGGCGCAATCTCGGAACCTTTCCCGTTAAATAGGGGATTGAGGCAGGGGGACCCTCTCTCCCCCGTACTTTTCAATCTAGCCCTGGAGAAAGCCATCAGGTCTATTAGGACCAGCCCCAATGGCACTATCTATAATAGGTTAAGCCAGCATCTGGCGTATGCTGATGATGTCGTCTTAACCGGGAGGACAAAAGCAGCTTTAGTTGGCTCTTTTGAGGAGTTCGAAACTGCAGCAAAGAAGCTAGGCCTAAGGATCAATGAGGGTAAAACAAAGTATATGGTTGGTACTCGGAAAAACCTGGCACATGATGAAGCAACCATACGCACACCCTACGAGTTTGAAAGGGTTAAAACTTTCAAATATCTGGGAGCCGTTCTCACTGAAAAAAATGATGTGAGTGAAGAGGTAAAAGGAAGAATAGCGGCAGCCAGTAGGTGTTTCTGGGCGCTGAGAAGAGTGGTCAGTTTTAAAGAGCTGTCAAGAGAGGCGAAATTGACAGTGTACAAAACCTTATTAAGGCCTACTGTCACATACGCCAGTGAGACATGGGTGCTCACCAAAACAGATGAAAGAATGCTGAACGCTTGGGAAAGAAAGATCCTCCGAAAAATCTTTGGCCCAGTAATGGAGGGTGATAGGTACAGGATAAGGAAAAATGAGGAGTAAAGAGAACTGTACCAGGAGTAGGATTTGGTAGGCTGGATAAAGAGAGGGAGGCTAAGATGGTTGGGGCACGTTGTGAGGATGGAGGAAACAAGATTCCCAAGGAAATTGCTGGAGGGGCACCCTGGAGGGGCAAGGAAGAGGGGAAGACAGAGAAAAAGGTGGTTGGAAGGCGCAGAGGAGGACGTCAGGAGCCTGGGTGTAAGAAGATGGAGACGGGTTGCTTTGGTGAGAGAGGAATGGGAGCGAGTGGTTGAGGAGGCCAAGGTCCTTCGAGGACCGTAGTGCCATTAAAGAAGAAGAAGAATTAAATAATGCAACTTCGAAATTAGAATAGAACGCAAATTTTTTCCATAACAGAAAGTGACTTCAAAATAATTTGCACAGAGTGCGCCAGTAAAAACAACACCAGTCACCCAGAGAAGTTATTACTGCAAAGATGAAGTAAAGAAAAGAATAGCCTAATCGTTATACAATTATTAGCAAATTTGGGAAGGACATATATGTCCGAATCTAAGTTTAGCGGTTAAACTGTTGAATGCGCTTTAATACTGGAGCTCTATTTTATTAGCAATCTCCAGATCGCTGCTAGATGTAGATATTTAATTGAGTGGCCAGAGATCTAAATCCACTGAGACCGAGAACACCTTAGGTGTCCCTCCTGAAGTGTCCCTCCTCGGGTGTACGGTTTTGTATTGAATTTATCTCTGGTGTGAAATACTCAATCGTCTTTCTCATACTGCAATTCACATCTAATTGACAAATCTTCTTCACTCTGGGAACTTTCACTAAATGCAAATGATTGTTATCTTTGACATCATCCATCCGAGAGAATTTAAAGTTTTGATTAAAATTTTGAATAAACTTTTGAGAAAATGTATTTTTCCTAGCTTTTCCAGAAACCATTTAATTTTTGTTTGTTTTAATTTAAGGCGCGTCAACATCTATGGTCATTGGCGCCGGGAGCCTTCTCAGTGCACTGCCGGCCACCGCACAGTGTTCTCTCGTTACAGACAACACTGTCAATCACAGGGACTGTGAGCTGTAGAGGCTCCTAGGAAGAATTTTTTTTTTTCGGAAGGCTAGTACACCAAGTTTAAACCGTTGGAATCTATTTGAAAATCGTGGAAAAATGTACTGCGTTCAGTAAACCGATTTTATTAAAGTTGGAATTTTAACAAATCACTTAATTCTTATTAAAATTATATAAATAACTAGCTAAACCCGGACACGCTGAGCTGCAGCTCAGGCTGATTTTAATTATTAAGGAAGTAAATAGAAGTATATAATTAACATAGATTCATAAGAAAACACATCATTCAATTTAACCCTATTTTGCGTTGCTGTGAACTGAAAGGAATGAAAGAAAACATGTTTTTAACTGAAAGTCTTTTTTTATCGTAAAGCTAGTGAATGGACTACATTTTTTGTTTGTCCGTTTTCTGCATCAACATAAAGATCAGATGGTTTACCGACTCTGGAGCATGCGACATTAGGGAGAAGCCCATGAGAGAAGCATTCGTTTTCTAAATTCAAACCGCACACTTGCGAAGATTGTCCTTGCGCTTTATTGATAGTCATAGCGAACGCAAGGCGTACTGAAAATTGAAGTCATTTGAACTCGAACGCCGTATCTGTCGCAATAAATGGTATTCGTGAAAGTAGTACGTCTTCACCTTTATGAGGTCTAATGAGAATTGTTGCTTCAATTAGATTATTCATCAGTTTTTTAACTAATAATCGTATGCCCATTGCATAACTTTGGCTGTAATATAGTTTCGAAGTAATATAATTGGCACTCCTATTTTCAAATAAGAATTTGAATGTGTGGCGGCAATCCGGGAACCTCGAGTAAATTAAGAAATTCCGTTGGAATATTCACTACTTCACTTTGGTCCATCACGGAGGCAATGGATTTGTATGTCACTGTTTCACCTACAATTCTGTTTATAACGATGTTGTTCATATCGAGTAGGTCGACATTTTAGCCGCTAGAATGGCTTTTCCGCTTAACCATGCGTGATTTTGATAATTTGTTTCGATACTTTGTTATACCTATCTACTACTTCTTCTTGTGAATGTACAATGTTACAGAAATTAGTCAGGAAGGTGATTTTTCCTGTAGCTGGATTTGTAGGTGCAGCCGTTACCAACTTCAAGTAATTGTCTTGAAAATATGGCAGCTGTTGGATCGTTTTGAAGTTGAACTCTCATATTCGTTGTTAAATGAATTTTTTTTACTATGCTCCAAAGAGATGAATATTTCAAGCAGGCATGCAATTCATCAGCTGGTGTTGAGCGAGGTATCACTGGAAGCGTTTGCCTGAAGTTAACGGACAGTAACACCAATGCTCCACCAAATGGAGCCTGATTTTCTCGCAAGTCTTTCAATGTATGATCTAATGCTTCCAATGACTTCTTGTGAGCCATCCCATACAATGATTCTGCCCGCCCGAAGAACCTTTCCCATTCCTGATGTTTTAGAAATGTTACATGTTTGGCTTTCTGAGAAGTGCATGTTTAGTGACAGTTTAAGAGCTGAATGCGCTGTTCTACCTCCTTTCGTAGCAGCATTACCTGAAGAAGCAAATGCTAACTCATTGTGGCCATTTGAACGGATTTTAGCTAGGATTAAGGAAATTAAGAACATTTTTCCAGTTCCACCTGGAGCGTCCAAAAAGTAAATCCACCGGATTGTATGATATTATCAAATGCTATCTTCTGTTCTTGAAGGAGTTTCAGTGTATTTTCTTAGACGAATAGCTGTAAGTAATTTCTGGTGTATGATTGCTCTCTAGCAGTTCTCTCTCGAATGTTGCATTGGTCGATTGGTCGGTACTGTAACTCTCAATTGTGCCAACAACTTGCCATACATTGCAAGACAAAAATCCTCAATGAAGATTAGCGTTTCATTGTTTATTTCTCCTGTGAAATCCAAGCTGTGATTATGTGTTTCTTGACGTATTCTGTGCAGAATATCTTCAGCAGAGAGCGCGCCACGATCGGAACGCGTCCACGTCTGTCTATTTCTGTCAACCTCGCGAAACGCTCGGAATTTCCGGTTTCCGTGGGAACTTCAGAATAAAAAGTATATATAAACGCTCTTATATAGAAATACAACGTTGTAAAAATTTCAAATCAATCCATTGACTACTTTTCGAGTTTTGCGGACACAAACATACGGATACTGAATTTTTATATATATAGATAGAATCATACGGATTGTATGGTACGAAATCGGCGAGAACATAGCTTAACCCTGGCTACATGGAATTAAGAAGTTTGTGGAGGATTAGTTCGAGCACGAATTTGAAGTCTGAATTGAAGAAATATAGGATAGATCTTGCTGCGGTTCAGGAAATAAGATGGTGTGACACGGAAATGGTTCAACTGAACGATTATGTGATGATAAATAGTGGAAACAAGCAAAATAGAATTGGTACAGGCTTTATGATCTCCAATAGATTTAGTCATGCTATAGTACGATACGAAACGGTAAACGAGAGAATAGGTGTGGTGAGGCAGAAAGTAAATTTTTCAACATCTCAATTTTATCAGTGCATACTCCTACTGAAGAAAAAGAAGATGAGATGAAGGATGAATTCTACGGAAAGGTAGAAAGAACGTACGATGCATTTCCCAGATTCGATATTAAGATAATAATGGGGGTTTTCAATGCGAAAATCGGTAAGGAAGAGTTTTTTAGACCCACAATAGGAAAAGAAAGTAAACATGATGAAACAAATGATAATGGGCTAAGAGTAATTGATTTCGCAATGGCAAGAGGCCTTTTTATTAGTAGAACAAACTTCCCACATAAGCAGATACACAAAGAAACCTGGGTGTCGCCCGACGGACTCACAAGGAATCAAATAGATCATGTTCTGATTGACTCTCGACACGCCTCGGATATCTTTGATGTTCGAAGCTGCAGGGGAGCGGATTGTGATTCAGATCACTTCTTGGTAAAGGTGAAGTATAGACAAAAGGTATCGAACAGGCCTAGAGAGAGTGCAGACAGATTTGAAAGTTATAATGTAGAGAGCCTGAGTAACGCTGAAATCAGAAAGAAATTTGAAGAAAAAATTAATGAACACCTTTCAGTATTAGAGGACAATGAGGAAACAATTGACGACAAGTGGAATAGGTTGAAGAACATAATGAAGGATTCGGCTGAGGAAGTATTGGGTATCAGAAGGGCAAATGTTAAGAAACAGTGGTTTGATAGGGAGTGTGAAGAAGTATTAAGAGAAAGGAATGAAGGTAGAAAGAGAATGCTTCAGAGGAGAACACGGTCGGCAACACAGGAATACAGTAAAAAAAGGAAGATAGCTAAGAAGATCTTGAGGAAGAAGAAAAGAGAATTCGAAGTAAGGCAGACGGAAAAATTAAAGGAAGAGTATGAGAATAAAAATACCAGGTACTTTTATAAGAATTTGGGAGAAATTAAAGGCGGATAAAAACCTAGAGTGCAGTGTTGCAAGGATGAGGATGGTAATATTCTGGGAGATGCTCACAGCATTGGAGAAAGATGGAAACGATATTTTGAAAAATTACTTAATCCTAGGAGCACTGAGGTCAAGATGAGGGATGAAGACGTGTTCTCTGAGGAAGAAGATTTTAATGATGAGGATGTCCCACCGGAGAAAGAGGAAGTTATTGAGATTATTCATGGCCTGAAGAATAGTAAAGCACCAGGAGTTGATGGGGTGAATGCAGAGATCCTTAAATACGGAGGAGAAAAATTGTGGGATGAACTGTATAAAATTATATATGAAATTTGGACGAAAGAAAAAATGCCAGAGGAGTGGAGTGTGGCAGTTATCTGCCTGATCTACAAAAAAGGAGATAAGGTGAAGTGCGACAATTATAGGGGTATTGCCCTATTAAGTACGGCCTATAAGATTCTCTCCATTGCATTAAATAAAAGAATAGCACCTTACATGGAAAAAGAAGTGGGTGAGTAACAGAGTGGATTCCGAAGAGACCGATCTACAGTTTATAACATCTTCTCATTGAGACAAATGAATGAGTATAATGTTAGCCTGCATCATTTATTTGTAGATCTAAAACAGGCATATGATTGTGTAGAGAGGCCTAAGATTTTTAAAGATATGGTACAATTTGGAATACCCAAGAAATTAATTCGCCTATGTCGAATAACTCTCCAAGGTACCAAGTGACTAATGAATTCACTGTAGACTGTGGCATAAGGCAAGGTGACCCACTAGCTCCAACCATTTTTAACTTCGTAATGGAAGGTGTGATGAGGAACATCCGCACGAACCCAGGAGGGACGATATGCAACCGGCTAACTCAGTAAATGGCCTACGCCGATGACGTGGTCATTTCGATTGAGACCTTCATGTCGGATGGGTTGTACCAAGTTTCAGCTTTCTCGACTTTTCGTTTTAGATTTTTTTTTTGTGCACGTGCAAGCACCCACACACACAAACTCAACTTGGTACTTCTGATTTTGGAATTTCGACCGAAAACTTGCTGTTAATAAGAAATATCTTGGAACTTCCTGCGATTTTTCGATCCACACAATCGCACAACTTGCTGAAACCATTTTTGTAGTATTTAGGGAACCTCAAAACATATATTTCCGGTAACACAATTTCAAAGTTTTGAACGATGCAATACTTCTTCTTAAAGCAGTTTGTAGATTATTCCTCTTACAGTGGCCTAATAAGTACCTTGCTAAAATGTTTAGCGCATCTACTAAAGTTGTGAAGCGATATTTCTGTCTGAAACTGTCAAAATCCATGTATATGGTCTAACGAGGATGGAAGTCAAGTCAGAAATAAATGGAGAGATCGCCTACATTTATAGATTGGTCAAGAGGACGTAAAGTAGATGGGATGTGGAAAGAACAATGTGGAAATCTGGGTGATGAGTAATTCCACATATCAACACCTCGCAAGCTTTGAGTGTACTGGAAGTTCCATTCTGATTGTTAGACTGGCATAACTGCAGGGGTGCTAAGATCCCCTACAAAGAGTGGCCAATGCACAACCTCCTGGTAGAAACATGGTGCCCGCTTCCTCACTTTATTGAAATGCTGGCTGGCCGAAGTGTTTAGAAATTGTACTTTTAAACTAAAGTTAAACTAAGACTTCAACACTGAATTACGAAGTACCTAAAAGAAGAAGAAGAAAAAAGAAAAATAGAATAATACAAAACATTGAGAAAAAAGACTGAGCATCTACACACTGGAGTGACCAGAGAACCATTATGGAAAGAACGCGGCGGCAGTGTAGAGTATGTGGTGAGATGGGGACTAGGTGAGGAACTGCTCTTCATGCAGACCGTATAACGCCACGTTCTGACTACGTGCCTCCGGTACTACAAGCGATACAACAACTGGAAAAGTCATCGTTGTTGGGATTGTCTAGTTGCCGTTGGAACACATACACAGCACAGTCGAGTTGTCACTCTAAATAGCCGGCTAATATTCACTCACTCATTGCGGTCACGTGATCTTCTCTCTCTATTAATCTACACACGTGCCAAACTCAAAATTACACGTGCTATATGTACAAACACACAGATACACCTTGCTCCCGCCAATTGTTAATTATGGATTCCTCATAGATATTGTTAACAAGTATATAACTAGCAAGTAGGTATATATTTGATTCAAAGAGATCCATAAGTTTGGCGGTAATGACTGTACTCTTTGTTTCTCTTCTGAGTGACGGACTTTTTAATCTGTTTTGTTTACAGAAATTTAATACAACACTTTCTGCGCAGAATCACCTCTACATATTTTGAACTCAATCTGCAATCTAAGTAAGAGAAAGTAAAAATCTGGTATAAAAACGCATTTTTCTTGCACCAATTAGAGTAATCAGCTGATGAACTTCCTTCAAACTTTGATTTTTACAGAACATTTAGTTGTCTTTAAACAACATAATTAAAAAAAAAAATCTGGTATGAAACACTCAGATATCTTTCCCATACTGCAGTTTACAAAATCGTCATTGACAAATTTTACAGTTACCGAAATTCGTCTGAGTTTTTATGGAGAAAATCACGAAAACTGAAAAAGCTGTTCAGTAAAAACACCTTCCGTTTTCTTGAAACTAGAAATTTTGGCAATCTTTTTATTTCTAATTAATTGCGTTCAGATGGTGTTTTTCTAATATAGAATGATGTAAGTGCTCACCCTAAGGTAGCACTTTAGAGGAAAACAATGACCATTAAATATATTTTTCGGAAAAATGTTTCGAATAAAAGTTGTAGCTCTTTGTACGTGTAGTTAATATTAGCAGATCAAAGAAAATAGTTTTGAGCCGCTTTTCGAGAAAAATGCAAAAAACAAAAAAATACTTTCAGTAAAGCGCACTTCCGGTCATCCGATTTTATTCAAACTCGGGATTTCGACAACATTTTAATTTTAATTAGTATTATTTACATGTTAGAGTTGTGTGATAACTGTAATAGCACTTTAGAGAAATCCTTAACCTCCCCTCCCTCCCAAAAAGTGCCCTTAAATGAATTTTCCCAGAGAATCATTTCAAATAAAAGTTGTAGCTTCTTGTATGTGTAGTTGATATACCAAATTCAAAGAAAATCGTTGGAGCCGTTTTCGAGAAAACCTCAAAAAACTAAAAAAAAAAAATCAGTAAAGTGGCATTTCCGGTTCATGGATTTTCCCCGATCTTCGTGTCTGATGCGGTAGTTATACCTAAAAGGAATTCTAAGTTTGAGCTTGCTGCAACTTTTCGTTTTTGAGATATTCTTTTTACCCACACACTCACACAGACCATTTTCAAAATACCACTTTTTTGAACACAGGTGACCGCAAAACTTGTATTTCCGGTGAAGACTCAATTTCGAAAATCTGGCATGATCGCAATACTTCCTCTAACAGTAGTTAGAGAAGTGTCGCATAAACATTAGCAATAACAAGTATTATAAGGTTATTAGCGGGATTAAAATATCACATTTTTTTTGCGTACGTTTTAAAGAATGTGCCAAATAATTTTCAGGTTATCAAACGAAAAAAGTAAATCTTCGTTTTTAAAACGTAGTTATTAATGAATGCATTCAAAATATTAGTTCACAAATATGTGAACGCTTCACTAACTTAGTAATCAATGAAAAATGGAGGAAAGAGATTACTACTCAGTGGTAGCGCGTTAGACTCTCACGCGGAGGTCGCGGGTTCGAGTTCAGTACTAACCCTTAGATCGTTTTCTTCCTACAGCTCACTTTCGGTGATTGACAATGTTGTCTGTTGCGATCTCATTACCAGTTATATCCCCACACCACTAGCTGTGGACATGTTTACAGCTTATGTTTATATTTATTTATTGAAAATAATGGATTATAACAACATTTTTGCCCCCACTAGAAAACTGAACTATCCCCTCCACCACAAAAGTATACTCTATAAATTTTAATAAATGAAACAAAGCTTTTCTTCACTATTACGGGAAAACTGCTCGATGAAAATTTATCAAAATTCACCAGATCGTTTGAAATTGTAATAAGTCACTGTATGTCAAAAATCAAGACAATTCCAAATTTAACTAGTGAAACACACTCAGAATTACAGACATGATGTTATTTCTACTAAAGCTTGAACCAAACTCCTCACTCCTGATGATTACAGAACACTAGTTCATTTGTGGTAGAGAGAACTCAATTGAAAGAGGACAAACTTCACCGTATAGGGCTAAGAAACTTCTACCCCTTTATAAAAGCAATTGCAGACGAACTAGCAAGCCAGGACCATACTGGCCGTTATTCAGATAGTTAATACATTGCACCTGGCAATCAAAAAACCTCTTTCAATCTTTTTTGTTGATCTTAACCCAGGTCCCAAATTTTCAAAATGAAGCACATATAAAACACTATAGAAGAGCCGAGCCACAAAGAAAGTGCAATGCATTAAATGCCAAGAATATGGTCAGACGTTATTGTAATCACGCTCCAAAGTATGTAAAATGTGGCGGACAGCACTCTTCAAAAATGTGTGTTAAACCAAGGATAACCTCCCAAATGCGCACTCTGAGATAATGATCATGTTGCTAGCTATATCGGCTGTCAGGTACACAAATTCCTTCAGCAGCAAATAGATTCAAGGTACAGATCTACTTATAGCCCAACGATGGCTAGATCGCAAAGGACAGACGCTACAGTAAATGATCAGATTTGGTGATGGACCCAAAGATGAAAACCTATGCACAGGCTCTGAAGAAGACAACAACAGCAGTACCACTACATTCACAACGGAGACACAGCTATATTTATAAACAGACACATGAAATTGTAATGCTACGACAGACTGATGCCGTACAGACAACTGCTATCAAACTTTACACTGTCAGTAATGATTTATTACTGTAGTAATGATTTATTTCTATAGATCTCCACATCACCGATTACAATCTTGGGAATTGGATGAACTTCTTCAAGTAGTACGTCAAAGAGTTATCTGTTAGGCTCCCTTCTAACATCATCACCAGGTCGAATATTATACAAGATTATACATAAACCATTCCAATTGCACCTTCCTCTCCCATACGATGGCCCTTAATTGGGCGAAATTTGGACAAAAATATTTAAAGAGAAACGGACTTCAGCTTTGGAGAGCTAAATAGACGCATTTGAGGAGAATTCAGACTTTCAATTTCATACATTACGGACTATCTTTCATCTCCTTTCTATGTTACAAATGAAGCAATACATCAAGAAACAAACATTGAAACAGTACAATACGCCGCATATCGACTGTACTCTAAATATCATGTTCATCGACTGTACTCTAAATATCAAGCTTAATGTCACACAAATCTTCTCATAACAATTTACAAACAATTCTAGTTCCAGAAAGAAGACTAAACCGCAGATGGCCACAAGACTTGTTACCTAACTGACACTGACTAACTGATACTGACTGACAGACCTCACTGAATGACATTTGAACTAGCACAAATTACATTTCACACCTATGCAACATTTCACATCATAAAGAAATCACTCCAACAGGGCTATCACTGAATTGGATACCTGCACACGTTATACATGTCATGCCATTATTTTTTACAGACACTAACATTACGGTCAGAATACATTTTGTTATTACAATTAAGTAAAAAACAAAACAAAAAATAATTAATGCCTATTTTTAGGTAGCAATGCATAATTTATTTCTCATAACAAATGAGATAAAATCCAAGGTCACCCACGGGAGAATCGTACCAAGTACCTCGCAGTACTTCTCAACTTAAGATTTCCGCATAACTAAAATGTTATCTTTCTGAAAGTGCATCACGAGTGATTCGGTGAAAGGAATTCATGGTAACTTAGCAGGCAACGTAAATACAGAATTACACCTAGGACCTTAATAACTTTAAAATCATATTCATTGAAAACAAACATTAATAAGGAGTTAGTGTGAAACTAAGTTACTCTCTGCGAGTCTGTGTTGTCACACGGTCTGAAAAACGCTGAAGATGGGCGAACGCCCGAAACCGGTCGATGACCACAAAATGAAGCAGGCTACCACGGAAAATGTCTCTGATTAATAAGGAAACTTCTTAGAAATGACCTATCACTTGAATTTTCAGCATCAACTTGAATGTAAACACACAAAATTTTATTCAACAACATATTAAAAAAAAATAGAAACCCCTCCCCGCAATCATAAATTATTTCTACATATAATCATACCATTCAATACCAGTATAAAACGAAGTGGCAACACTGAGTAAAATTAAATCGCATAGCTGAAGGTTATACTGATTAAGATCAAAGAAACAGACACAGCCGAAATAGAAATCTATGTGAAGTATATATTTAAAAAAAAATGTTAATTTACAAGATTAATTAATTACTATGCATAGTAAAGAAGAGTTGCATAGGTGATAAATATGTTAAACAACAGTAATACAAAGGAAGAATCGATTATCGAAGGGTGTTCCACCTGATAGAGAGGTTATCGAAAGTGTGTGTATGGTTACGAAAAAATATCTTTGTGTGTGAAGTGTTAATAAGAATTTGTTTTATGTATTTTGTGTTCGTATTCACTGACGATTTCTGTAAATATAAGCGAATTGAACCCGTGATTTTTTATTTACAAACGGTTTCTTCCTTGTTGTCCTGAAAAAAAACGAATTTCTTTTGAGGGCTCTACGAACAGTCACAGGATTAATATTCCTTCCCAACCTAAAACTCATCTCCACAGCTACGCTTGGGGCACTTATTTTAGGATTTTCTTTCACTTTTCTTACTAGGAATCGTTCATCATAATCACTGAGCAACCTTTTATTTAAATTTTTTGCCTTATTTTCAATTCTGTTTTCATTTCTTTACCGGTTAATAATCCTTTGTACTGTAGCATGGCTTCTATTTATTAATTTTCCAATTTCACGCAAACTTTTTCCTCTTTTCCAATTTTCAATTATGATTTTACGAATTTCACTACTCGTGTCTTTACCTCTTCCCATTTTCAGTTTTAAATTTAAATTAGACCCACCAAAAATGAAAGTAAACATTAAACTGAATGTAATTTGACCAATGAATATCTTTAGAGATGAAATAGTAAACAATTATTAGAGAATGAATGAGTATATGTAGTGTGTATGAATACGAAAGTCGCACCAGGTTGGTACTTTGTATTTGATATTTAATTATTGTAATAAATTCTTATAGATAAAGCAAATGTTACTGTTTTATAGCAAACGGCTAATTGTGCCAAATATATTTCATATAAAATTGGTAAAAATAAAGTAACATGTACGTATACATTATGCCCATATGTACATTATGACTACTGTATGAATATGACTGTCATTAACTGTATGTATTATTAATTGTATTATTATTGCTATTCAGACAATGTAAGGAGCATATTATTATTTATATGACTCCAGCTTCAAGTATAAAATTTTATAGAATTCAGCCTTCAATACAAAATAAAATTGTGCCAAGATACATCTCAAATTATCACTTTAATTGAGTTAAGAAAATTTTATTTTCAATATAAAGTATATTATACAAAATATCTTCAATACAAAATATAATCTTGAGTGCAAAACCAAAAGATTAATAGGTTACATGATGGCTAAAATTTTTGGAGAGATAGATTGGCTAGACAAAAATCTAAGCGAATACACTTTTCACACTATTAAAATTTTAAATAAAATTGCATTCAATACAGAAGGCGACAGGAGGAGCCGCCGGAGATTAAAAGGATGGGAAGGATTTCCCAGACATTAAAATCAGTGATAAACTCAGTGAAATAGTAGGAGAGCGAACTGAGAGAAGTATGTAAACTACTTAGAGCTAGTTCTGAAGGAAGTAAAGAGGATATGTTACAAAATATTATTGTGAGTTTACAGAACTTAGAAGAGTTGGAGCAAAGACTAGATGATGGAAGCAATGAGCCAGAAGAAGAAGAAGTCAACGAAGACCCTCAGGACAATCAGAGAGAATGTAATTCAGCGAATATCATAGAAAAATTATTGGCACAAAACGAGAAGCTTGTAGCGGCTCTTACTATGAACATAGCGAAATACTGTGTGATGCCTAATTTTAACAACAATATTTCAAAATTCACTGGCAAGGAACCGCGACAGGAAGCAAAATTTTGGCTTGATAGCATAAACTCCCTTGCTGGAATACATCACTGGCCAACATCCTTTAAGTTAGAAGCTGCTCGAGGAAGTTTAGAAGGTGCGGGAGAAATTGGTATTTGGGAAGAGAAATCAAAGGGTGGGAAGACTTTGAACAACAGTTTAAGAGAACATATTTGGGAGATGAAGATCCAGGTACATTATGGAAGGAACAGGAAGATCTTGGACGGAAGCTCCTGGTATTGTAATGAAAAAGGCGGGAGGGCCTATTAAATTTGGATATGTGGATGAACTTCCGTTCGTCGAATCGGGTTTGGAAGATAAATCATCTAGAAGTGACATGGTGGCAATGGAAAGCGTCCGTATTCCGCCAACTACGGGTCGGAATGAAGAGTCAGAATTTGAAACTGCAGAATGTTTTCAAATTCAGACACCGGTCGCTAACTACTCTACTCAGGAAGTGGCAATTAACAAAGGAGACATAATGGAGAAGCGAGTAGAAAAGGTGATAGGTGGGGATATCGGAGCATCCGAGCTAAGAAATCGTAAACCACTAAAGCGTGATGAGTTAAAAATTTCATCGGATTTGACATCAGAACAACAGGAAGAATTGTTTGCTCTGTTAGAAGAGTTCCGCGATTGCTTCTCCCTGAACCTGGCAGAACTCGGAACAGCTAAGTGTGAGCCAGTGGAGATTGTATTAGATCAGGGAACTCAAGCGATTAGTTCTAAGCCTTACCGGGCAAGTTGGGTTGAACGAGAAGAGATTAAGAAAATCGTGCAAGAATGGAGAGAGAATAAATTCCATTTTCCAGCCCAGTGCTTCTGGTTAAGAAAAAGAGCGGAGAGAGTAGGTTGGTAGTAGACTATTGTAAACTAAATGCTAAGACAGAGAGGCAAGCTTTCCCACTTCCTCATCTTGACGACATCATAGAGAGGCTGGCAAACAGCACAATGTTTACAGTACTGATTTGGCGCATGGGTACTTACAGATACCTCTTTCAGAAGATTCAAGAAGTAAGACCGCTTTCGTGAAACCAGACGAATCGGGTCAATTCTCAAAAATGATGTTTGGACTTATGAATCCCCTTATTGGTTTTCACGTGCAATGCATTCTACATTAGGATCTCTAAGAAATTCGGTAGCAGTGTGCTGTATGGATACTTGCTGATTCCGGCTAAAGAATTTGAGCAGATGATGAGCGCATTGCGTCTTGTGTTAGAAGCCTTACGAAAAGGAGGATTGACATTAAAGCCAAGTAACTGTATATTTGCAATATCACGTGTGACATATCTAGGATTTGAACCATCAAAGGACGGGGTACAGCCAGGAGAACAGAAGGTAAAGGCAATCCAGGAATATCCGCCACCACGTGATGTTCATGAAGTGCGGCGTTTCCTGGGATTAGTTAGCTTCTTCCGACGCTTTCAGTAAATTTTGCTAAAATCGCAGAACCTCTTACGAAACTTACGAGAAAGAATGTAGAATTCGAATGGAATGAGTCACAACAACAAGCTTTTAATAAACTAAAGGAAGAGTTAACCAGGGCTCCAATATTGGCTATCTTTGATCGAAATAGAGATACTGAACTACACACTAATGCGTCCGCATTAGGTATTGCAGGAATGTTATTGCAAAAGGTGGATGGGAAGATGAAAATTGTTTATTGCAAAAGCAAGAGGACAAATGATGCCGAAAGGAAATAATCATTCCACGAAACTGGAACTTCTAGCAATAGTGTGGTGTTTGGACAGACTACGAGTTATGATTCTTGAAATACCTGTAGTCGTTGTTACGGATTGCCAGGCGTTACTGTACTTGAACAAGAATAAAGCAAAAAGTCCGCAGATGGCAAGGTGATTTAATCTAATCCAGGAATATGACATTGAAATTAAACACCGTCCTCGCGAACGACTGGCTCATGCAGATTTGCTAATACCGAAGACAGATTGAGGACAATCTGAAGTGCAGAATGGCCGAATGTTAAACAACAGTAATACAAATGTAGAATCGATTATCGAAGGGTGTTCCAGCTGATAGGTTATCGGAAGTGTGTGTATGGTTACGAAAAAATATTTTTGTGTGTGAAGTGTTAATAAGAATTTGTTTTATGTATTTCGTGTTCCTATTCATTCATTTGTTAGTGAAAATATATTATGTAGACAACTGTGTGTTCTCTTTATTTTTTTTCTATTTACACAGCTTCTAAATAAAAACCTAGCAGTGAGCTACGGGTTAACTGGGAGTTAACAAATGTAACACAAACTTAATCTCAACAACAGGTATTTATTAATTTATTATTTATACGAGTTATTTTACGAAGATTTTTTGGATGTTTAGCAATATATATTTTGTACTATAGCTCCTTATAATGGCCGGTGTAAAGGCCGAAAGATTGAGATATAGATAAATAAAACATTAAAAATGACTGGAGCGCTCTGTCAAGTTTGTTATCCTAAACTATGAAATTAAACATGATCCAATGAATAGTATAAGCAATACAAGATAAATATAGCAAAAAGATTTCTTATCACAAAGTCTAATCTGCAATTTAGTGCTTTTCAAATTAAATAGTTTGACAAAAGAGCAGCGAAACTTATGAACAAGAAGGTGTTTCTCTTTAGAAGCCTTTGCTTATTTACTTTTTAATTAAGCTGCGTCAACATCTGTGATCATTGGCGCCCGAAGACTTCTCAGTGCACTACCAGCCTCCGGGCAGTATTCTCTTGCTACTGTGCATCACAAGGCACCTAAACAGATTTCACAAGCAGGCCCACCACACACACTGACGAACCATCAGCAGCGGCATTCAAATATCCTACAGATGGAAACCGAGTCTCCACCCACAATCCAGGTTTTGGAAGTGGCATATAAAAGTGGGGTTTTTAAACAATAATCATCAAGATATTTCGCCAATAAAAAGTAATGTCCGGCAAGTCTCTACGCCTTACTTTGTCCTATTCTGTGAACTACTTGAAAGTTTTTTTATTTACAACAACACAAGTGCCATAAGTGAATGTGTGTGAAATACAATAAAAACAAAATTAATAAAGAGGAGAAACTATACATTAGTTGTATGCTGCTAAAACAAAGATGTAAGGTGGTTAGAATTGCATGCACTCTTAGCAGCTTAATTCTTGGATTAGTCATAGATTTTTTTTCAAATGAGTTTCGCCGAACTCGGATAATAATAATAATAATAACGATAACAATAATAACCTGAGCTGTGAGATATTCCAAACGCCTATGAGTCGTGGCGGCACTCCCACAGTTAGGGAAAACCTGTATTCTTGAATGTGCAATCTTGCAGGTCCTGCAGAAATTTTGGCACGACCAGGAGCATTTCCTATTTGTATCAGATACTGCTGATCTAAAATATTTTTAAAAATAAATTAAATAACTAAAATTGAAACACAAACAAAAAAGTAATTTTTTTTAGTAATTCCCAACTGGTACAAAATATGCAACTACTGAAAGAGTTGGGAATTTATTGGTGTATATCCTGTTAAAAATGATCGTAAAACAAATATTTTCTCTGAAATCAATATTTAAGGTTTGATTAGGACTTGAATACTTATTGAAAACAATGCAAAGGGAATATCATAAACACAATATAAAGTCAAATATTCCAAAATACAAAAATGAAATACCAAATAGTAATTCTAATTCATGGTAATTTTAGTTATAAACTTCCTAGATAACATACCTTCTCCTAAATTGTTCGCTATTTTCACTTGCCATTGTATAAGACGTTCTCTCGTATCGAAAGCTAAAACTACAGTCACATCCTGGCATAGTATCGCTATAGTGTTAGACTCTTTGTCTAAAGTAAACCCTGAAATTAGAAATAATTTGTTCAGCCAAATATCGGGAACAGAAAAAAAATTCTGCAACAGTGCAATAATGTAGTGTTTCTCTAAAATCAGTTAAGTAGAACTTTTTCTCTCTTGTGAATACATCGTTCCTTTATTATAGAGAATGAGAGAGAACAGTTCGGCAGTTACCGTCAATACAAATTTTCTGTTTTAAATAAAGTTGAACCTTTAGGTATCCGGCCATTTTCATGATAAACACTTGAGTTTCCGGGTTGAGACGTCAGTGGTTTGCTAGAAACCACATTGCAATGAGCCTCAGCGTCGTTACACCTAGAAAGCCAGTAAGGTAACAATTGGCACTGGGCGAAACGTCGTCTCAACCCGGAAACTCAAATGTTTTTCATTTTAAATAAAGTTGTTAAAAACTGTTAAAGTAACTTAAGTTTCTTTTAAATATTAACATTCTTAGAATCAACTATTAGAAAAAAAATAGAAGCAAACATAATGTAATAAGCTTTCATTATCACCCAAAATCTATCTTTAACTTCACAACTCTATACTTTTCTGAAGGTAACCTTCCACTTTTCCATTGGACAGAAAACAACCTCACATCACCTACATACATATTTCTATATTTTTTTTTTAGAGTTATCAAGAGGCAGAAAAAATATAATATTGAACTAGTGAGTAGTGTTGTTACTATTCTGATCAGCCTGCTGGGGGGGGGGATACTTTAAATTATTTAACTCAAGTATTTAAAAATGCCACTTTTTATTTATTTGTCAAATAATTACTGTAAAAGTAATAAACACAAAATAAATACACATGACCTGTTTCTACGCCAAGAAAGTGTTGTAGAGAGAGTGAAGCTTTAGTTTGACCCTGTTTGTATCTATCTTTACTGTCCCTGTACAGCTGTAAGTGTAAGCAATCTGCAACATAACACAGTATAAAGTTAATAAAATTTAAAGTTCAATAAATAAAATTAGTAAAAATTAAATAAAAATACAGTAAAAAATACAATACACTTATGATTGTCATATTGATGTATTACAATGAAGTTATCGAAATTGGAAGTTTATTGCGGAAATTACAAGAAATGTTTACTATTATGAGAGGCAGGATTGCGATCGCGTGAAATTTTTGAATTTGATTATTCACACACACAATTTGATTATTCACCGGAATACATTTACTGTGGTTCCCCCTGAGTATGAGAACAATTTCTTGTGAAGTTCTGAATATAAGATGTTTTTTGTCTTACGAAAAATCTTAGGAAAATAAAACTCGTTATTCCGTTCAGGTACCGTCACCGTATGTGACATGAAGTTCAAAATCCATCAATCGTGTGTCCAAATTCACTGAATTTTTTTCCTTCAGTTTTTGCGATTTTCTCCAAAATGGCTCCAACAATTATCCTTAAACGTTATATATTTCTTTTTTATTTGAAACATTTTTCTAGAAAAATTGATTGTGATGATGTTGTGGGGTACATGTGCGTTAGGCTTAAATTTATATATTGCTGTTGACAAGCACCTGTGACAGAGAGAGGGCTTTGCCTCCATACAAGGTAGTCTATTCGGGGAAACTAGTAGAATTCCAGCACTTTTAATTATAATGATGCATGGCATGCATATACGTTTAATAAACATTGTGAAGTTTAAAGACAATTTGGCCAGTAGTATAATTGTAATGATGGCGGTGGGAGGATGTGTGTGTGTTTCACAAATCACAAGTTTTTGCAATTGAATTGGTCTCAAGCATCAGAAAGATACAAATAGTACCAAATAAAGACAATAAACAAAGACAGAGAATAGTGAGACAATTAAGGGCGCCTTCCACTGCGAGCGAAGCGGGCCCCGTTCGGTCTCCGTTCAACTCGCAAAGGTTTATCTTCATGTAAGTGCTTCCACTATGAAAAGAGTCAGCGGAGCGGACTGAACGAGTATAAAGAGTTACAAAAGTGGTCGCAGAGTTGAGCGGATTTGGGACGGACTCCGTTCGACTCGCAACGCCAAATCTCATAGAAGTGCTTCCACCAATAGATGAGTCAGCGGAGCGGACTGAGCGAGGAAAAAGGAGCCGTTGTGTCACGCTGTGCAATGCTAGTTTTGAACGGTGTCCGCTAGCCCTTCCCTACCTCCCTCCCTACTTATGCGCGCCTTCCACTGCGAATATCTTTTTCAGCTCATTCTTGAACATGTTCTGTGACTGCAGTATCATAGTGTATTTGAATAAAATGGAGCTTTTTATTGAAACAGTGCGACAATACCCTTGTTTATGGAATACCAGCGACAGAGATTATCATCTTGTAAATCGTAGAATATCCGTAGTAAATCGCCTTTGACAGGTCTCTCTCTAATGTGGTAGCTCATCCAAAATCTTGGTTTGTTACGCTTCTTTTTCTTATAACTATAGAGTAGCAAGCATTTACTTATCGTATTTATATAGTCATCACCACTGGAATCGTCTGGCATTATTACTAGAAACGAAAAAAGAAAACTTCAACCACGACTTGCTCGATCTAACTGGCTATGATGAACTGGTGACCATTCAGTCCGCTGATAATGGAAGCATCAACCCCTTCCATCTCATTTCTCGCTTAGCTCAATCCGCTAGCAGGTTTCCGAATCCGCTGACAATGGAAGGCAAATACCTCTTTTATGTAAAACTCTTTTTAGTGGAAGGTCAAAACTATTTTACTCCGTTTCGCTCAGCTATTTCATGCTCATTACCCTTTTGCAGTGGAAGGCATGCTTAAAATTTAACCAAAATACAAGTCTTCTATAATTTTAACAGGAATTGAACAAAGTTAATTAATAACAAAATTATTGTAATGACAGTAAGATCAAGTCGTAATTGTAAGATGTAATGGCTATTAATTTTAAACTTGTTACTTTGTAAGGAACATTCTATCCTTTTTATCTTTTTCTTTACTTTTAGTAGATTATGGACTTACTTTTTCTTAATAAAATCATAATTTGTATAAATTTCAACAAATATTATTTCCTTTTTTTAAATAAGATCTCAAATTCTACAAAGAATGATTTGTTTCAGTTGATTACCTGCAGATGAACTTTGTAAACATAATACAACGAGATTCTCTCTGCTTTTATTAACAATTAATATAATTACTTTCTTAGAGCAAGTCTTCACTGATAAAGTCTGATATTACAACATTATTATACTGTAATCTAAATAAATGTTGAATTAATTAAAATAATTGATATCTTAAAATAAAAGTTGGAAAAAGCGTCATATATATTTTTATTTTCTCTTCCTCGTAGTTAGAGGAAGTATTGTAATCGTGTCAAATTTTTGATATCGAGTTTTTTTTAGAAAAAGTCTGAGTGTGTGGTGGTGGTGATGATATATGTAATGTGTGTGTGTGTATATGAATGAGAAATCGCAGAATGTTCAAACTTGATCTTCCGTTTAGATATCACCATGGAAACAGTTGTCTGTCAAAATTCCTCAACCGGAAGGTACACTTTACTCAATGGTTCTTTCACTTTTTTGCAATTTTCTCGAAAATAGCGCTACAATGATTTTCTTTAAACTGTTATATCAACTATACATACTAAGAGCTACAATGTTTATTCAGACATTTCTCCAGGGAAATTACAAAATTAATGCTTACAAAAATCGTTACATGGTTTGTAACCTTCTCTTAAATCTTTAACCCCTTTTTAAGGTTTTCGGGTCTGTTTCAAGTCAAATTGTTCCTGGATCTCCTCTATGTTCCTTTCTTCCCTGTTCTTTTCTTCTTCCTTTTGTTGTCTTTCTTTTTACTCTATAATCTTCGTGGGAGTTCTAGTTCTTCTGTTCAGAACTTAAACTTACAGTTTACAACTTTGTAATTGACAATTTTTACAGTTACTATACCGAAATTCGTCGGTGTATTTATGGGAAAAATCGCGAAAACTGAAATAACTGTTCAATAAATTAATTTTCTGTTTATTAATTTTCTTAAAACTCGGAAGTTTGGCAATTTATTTATTTCTAATTGTATGATCATCTAAGATAACACTTTAGAGGGAAGCACAACCCCACTCCTTCCCCAAGATGACTACCCGGAGAAATGTTTCAAATAAAAGTTGTAGCTCTCTATATGTGTAGTTCACATCATTAGCTTAAAGAAAATCGTTGCAGCTCTTTTAGAGAAAATAGCAGAAACTGAAAAATAGATAACAGTAAAAACGCACTTCCGGTCATTCGATTTTCTTCGAACTCGGAATTTCAACAGCGTATTTAATTCTAATTATATTATTTAGATGATAGAATTGTGTAATAAACTGAAGCAGCATTTTAGAGGAAAACCTAACCTCACCCCTCCCCCAAAAGTGCCCTTAAATGAATTTCCCTGAGAAATGTCAAATAAAAATTGCACTTCTTAGTATGGGTAGTTGATACAAGTTTAAAGAAAATTGTTGGTTATTTTCAAGTATATCTCGCAAAAAAGTGAAAAAAAAAACATTGAATAATGTAGTACTTCCGGTTGAGGTATTTTGACAGCTAACTTACTGTCGGATTCCATGATGATACCTATCAAGTTGAACTATCTGCGATTTTTTTTTGAGCTATGCTGCTCATATATATATATTATATATATACAGACCATTTTCTTGGAAAACCACTTTTTTTGGACTCAGGGGATATCAAAACGGGTATTTCCGGTGAAAACTTGATGACGATAATTTGACACGATTACAATATTTCCTCTTTCGAGGAGCAAGAGAAGGTAAAAAAAGATTTTTTTTACAGACAAAACTATTTAAATGGAAATGTGTGGATAGCGGCCCACATGATCTACTTGTTCTACATGATTAGACAGGGCTAAACAAACATATGCGGGTTCCCCATAAACATTTTGAAGGACAAATTAAAAACAAGCTGCAAGTATTTTAATAAGAAAATGTTTCATTATTTGGTGATCATTGCAGATCCAGTATCACAAACTGGTCTTAAGAAATATTAAACTTTGACCACAGTAACTCCATTCCTAATATGTATTTGTAATTGATACCGCGACCCAACAGGAACTGGACATCAATTTAGCTCCAATAACTCCACAAAATTTCTAGTAACTATTTGTGATTGGTACCGCTTCCAAACAGAAACTAGCCATTAATTGAAGATTAAATAGCCATCAAGGAACAAAGTCATAGCACTATCAAACAACCAACTTATATTCACTGTGATTACTTCCGTTTAGTGTCTCAAATGGTTTCATTTTATTTTCAAGCCCAGCGTACCTTGTAACAGCGGATGCTTTGTTTATTATTTTAACCATGATACACATAACCTATAAGCCTACATATATATTTTATATATATATATAAAACAGACCTGAAGGGACAATTATGAATCGTTAATAAAGCCTTCTTGACAAGTCAAGGTGTGCATGATTCAATTTTTTAATTGATAACTTGTTTTAGTAAAATTTTAAAAATATGATGAGTTTTCTTTCTGAATTGGTGCATGAGGAAGTGATCCAGTGGTTGAGATGCAGAGGGTTGGGCTCTTCCAATTAATCAGGCACAAAGCTTCTCGAACAATTTATAACATTAACGCAGTTAAGTAGGCATTAGCTCTCTAGAAACGTATTTAAAAAGAGTTTAAGGAAATAATAAAGAAGTGGAAACGTTCATAAGAAAAATGTCGGCCATATTGATGTACAGCATTGTTACTAATCCTGTAATCTTCTTACCCTAGACGGCGAGTGTGTTAAGATCTGGGAACTTAATACCGCCTCCGCTGGCCAAGAGTAAAGCCTCTCCGAACATCTCCTTCTTTTTCTCCTTCTGCTCTTTCCCAACACTCCCCAATTCTTCCCTTTTTTTCTTGTAGTATTTATCCATTAGGTGAGTTTATCTGATATTGTGTACAATACAACTAATAAATTTTATAAAATATTCTGTGGCTTTCTCTAACCCCATTCTTAGAATTCATCCAAACTTGAAGGTGTGTTTCTAATAGGCGTATAACAATTTGTGTATCCTTTTATTTACTAGCATATCTAATAATTTTGACTTATTCTTCTGCTCTAATAGGAAGAATTAAGACGTCATTAAATTTTCGAAATTGAGTTTTCATCGTAAAAAATGTTTTTATCGAATGATCTGTTATATGTGTAACCAAAATGAAATAAAAATGTTTTTATCGAATGATCTGTTATAATGTAAACAAAATTAAATAAAAATGTTTTTATCGAATGATCTGTTATATGTGTAAACAAAATGAAATAAAAATGTTTTTATCGAATGATCTGTTATATGTACATATGTAAACAAAATGAAATAAAAATGTTTTTATCGAATGATCTGTTATATGTGTAAACAAAATGAAATAAAAATGTTTTTATCGAATGATCTGTTATATATGTAAACAAAATTAAATAAAAATGTTTTTATCGAATGATCTGTTATAATGTAAACAAAATTAAATAAAAATGTTTTTATCGAATGATCTGTTATAATGTAAACAAAATTAAATAAAAATGTTTTTATCGAATGATCTGTTATATATGTAAACAAAGTGAAACAAAAATGTTTTTATCGAATGATCTGTTATATGTATAAACAGAATGAAATAAAAATGTTTTTATCGAATGATCTGTTATATGTGTAAACAAAATGAAATAAAAATGTTTTTATCGAATGATCTGTTATATATGTAAACAAAGTGAAATAAAAATGTTTTTATCGAATGATCTGTTATATGTGTAAACAAAATGAAATAAAAAACGAAAAATCGCAGGAAGCTCACATTTGATATTCCATATACGTATATCTAGGATCCGACAAGAAAGTTTCAGTCAGAATCCGTTATCCGGAAGGTTGAATTTTACGAAAAAATTTCCGAGTTTTTCGGTTTTCCTCGAAGACGGCTCTAATGATTTTCATTAATCTTGGAATGCTAAACTGTGCCTATCTATACCTCTTACTCGAACCAGTATAATATTTAACCAGCTCTAAATATTGATTTTAGATGTTTTGGAGATTAATGAATTTGATTTCAAGTATAACTGGGGACTGATAGAGACAGACTTTGTTCTACACTAGAATCGTGTGCATAGATACATTACTTGTGTAAGTACGATCCCGACTACTTGTACAATGTTCAATATTTAAGGCGTTTGTAATAGTTGAGGATGTATTGGTGAAATGAGAACACAAACTGACACTGCACTCACAATTTATATTTAACGATTTACTGAGTAACGAGAGAAGAGTTTATGGAAAGCAGAGTGACCAGTCGATGAGTGATGTTGGTAGCGTGATGAATGTTGACCGGTAGCGTTGGTAGATGTGAATCGCCTGAAAGTGATATGGCTAGTTAGAACTCTTGCTTGTTCTAATGGTGTATTGGGTAATGGTGACTAGCTTGGCGAACCGTTTAATGTTGATGTTGAGACTTGTTAACTCGTTCCAAGTTTATCGATGACTTACTATCTTCACACTTTAAAGTTTATCAGACGACTGATTTTAAGCCCTCAAATTGTCGTCTTTTTATTCAGTTTCTCCTATTACTAAAGGCAGCTCAAGTGAGTCTGGCTGTCTATATTGAAGTTCATTTGTCAATACATTGCAATGGGCGAATCTGAGGTTCTGCGGAGTTGACGTGCGCTTGGAGGCTCAATGGTGGCGTTTGCTGCGGCTGGAATTGAAACTATTAAGTCCAACATATGTATGGCTAATTTGCTGCCTTCTTCTCATTACATCAATTAAACGTGCAGAGAAACTTCAAGTCTGGAGAAAATTTGTTTATTAAAATTGTAATTAATGTATGAGTGTTTCACATCATATTTGACTAAACCCTTACATATACATATATATTCACAGTGGGAACCAAACTACGATTATTGTTTCGTTCTCATTTAAAAAAAAAAGTATTTTTAACCCAGATCCAGATCGCTCACAAATGCTAAAATTTGATTCACAGAATTCTCTATCGACATATACAGATACCTCCTTATACAGATCTCCATATACAATTCTTTATATACAGATTTGTATGAAATTTTGCTCATATTAAAATTACTCTATATTAGAGAGTTTCATCACAAATTCGATTTCATATTTGCAGCCCAGAACATTGTATTTGCGAAGAACCTAAATTAATTTGGCTTGTTTGATCTGGCTTTACTTAAAATAGTGGATAATTTTCAAAAGCTGTCTTCTCCTGGAGGAAAATATTTGAAAGTCGAAAAATTTCAAGATAAAATTAATGTCTTATGTTTGCCTATTAAAGCAGAATGCAACCTAATTGTATACTGTTTTATATATTAAATTCCAATATACTGTTACTCTAGTGATTATGTCAGCTGTAGTAGAAGAAAGAAATGGAAAAATAATAGTTTTGAAAAATAGTTGAGTGAATTTTGACAATATTTAAGTGAAGCAGTTTTGGAAAATAAATAGTGAATTTACCTTCAAAAAGAGTGTATTTAGAGTCAGGTACTGAAATATAAGGCCATTGCAATTAAAGAAACAAAGGCGCAAGAATCCGTTAGGCCAACTCTTTTGTAAAAGAAAATCCCCCGCTAGAGAGGCATTCCTTCAAGACAGTCTGCATTCTGCTTCAAAGCCAGAACACTTACTTCAGGAATCGCTCTCTTCAAATCAGTGCCAGATATAAGTTAAAACATAAGAGCTTTGCATTAATCTAGATAAATACTTAATGACATAAACATAATAGTTGTGATATTGTAAAATATTTAAATATCTTGCAAATAACTTGTAGATATTATTTTAATAGAATATACTTATTGTTAGCAGTGGTGACTACTTTCTTATTACTAATACTTCACTCTCTTAAACATATATACTTACAAGCCCTTTTGCAAAACCGCTCAAGCCACTACAAACCACCAATACAACACACCAATAACTGGAAGAACGAAATGGAAAAATAATAGTTTTGAAAAATAGTTGAGTGAATTTTGACAATATTTAAGTGAAGCAGTTTTGGAAAATAAATAGTGAATTTACCCTTCAAAAAGGGTGTATTTAAAGTCAGGTTCTGAAATATAAAGTCATTGCAATTAAAGAAACAAAGGCGCAAGAACCCGTTAGGCCAACTCTTTTGTAAAAGAAAATCCCCCGCTAGAGAGGGCATTCCTTCAAGACATTCAGAAGCAGAACACATTAATAAGTTAATAATTTATTTGCAAATAACTTGTAGTTATTATTTTAATAGAATATATTTATTGTTAGCAGTGGTGACTACTTTCTTATTACTAATACTTCTCTCTTAAACATATATACTTACAAGCCCTTTTACTAAACCGCTCGTGCTACTACAAACAACAACACAACACTCGAATAACATTTCACAACTGTGTTTATATTTCCGTATGTATAATACTAAATGAATATTATTTAAATTGTTATGTGTATTTTACCTGGTTAATAACGTGCAATTTAATTATTCTTTTCAGGTATGTTTTACTTATATTTTGTTTCATTTAATTCGGGAATGACTATATTAAACATATTAAAAGACTTCTGCAAGCTATCGAAGAAGAAGGCTCCAAACTTAAGTTAGTTAAGTGTGTATTTGTTGCGAATTCAGTAAGGTATCTTGGTCACTTTATTCAAGAAAATAAAATATCACCAGCATATGAAAATTTAATTGCAATTAAGAATCTTAAGAGACCAACTGATAAATCAGGCGTTCGAAGTAAATTAGGTTCAATTAATTTATCTAAAATACATTGAAAATAGTGCGGAGAAATTTGAACCATTACATAGATTATTTAGAAAGATATAGAATTGAAATGGACAAACGAATGTAAAAAGAGTTTCAATTTAATAAAAGACTACTGGTGTTCCTCTCCAATTCTAGCAATTTATGACGTAGACAAAGATGTCCACATTGAAACAGACGCTAGTTACAAAGGTATAGGAGCAACTTTAAAACAACCACAAAGTGATGGAAAGTTGCATCCGGTAGCCTATTTTTCAAGAAAGCTATCTGAAAAGGAAAAAATGGATATAATTCATTTAGAATGTAAGGCTATTACAGATGCTATAAAATATTGGCAATATTATCTAATTGGTCGAGAATTTAGGGTATGCAGTGACCACAAGCCACTAGAAAATCTAAAAACCAAGTCTAGAACAGATGAGATACTAGGTGATTTAGTCAATTATCTATCCCAGTTCAATTTCAAAATTATTTGTAAGAAAGGAAAAGACAACGTTCTAGCAGATCTATTATCGAGAAAACCAGTTTTAGAATATTTTGAAAATGAAGATGCAATTAAAGTAGTCAATTTAATAGAACTAAAGGCAATAATATATGATCAAAAAGAAAATAGTAAAGAACTGAATTCCGCTAAGAAAACTGAAAGACATCATAATATCACATTTAAGAAATTAAAGGCTACATCTAGAGTTTGCGTTTCAGTTGAATTTGGTATGAGACTAAGCAAACGAGTACATGATTATTATGGCCACATTGGCGTTGCCCAACTAAGAGAAAAGATAAGGCCATTCTATTACTTTAAAAACTTAGACAAGTTAATTAGCAAATTTTGTAAGAGCTGTTCAGGTCTGCTTGGAAAATAAAGTACGCAGAAGCAGACCTATAGGTTTAATGTCAAAACTTGGTCCTGCTGTTGAACCATACGAAATAATGTCCATCGATTCTGTTGGTGGGTTCGGAGGTAATAAGTCACCTAAGAAATTTATGCACATTTTAATCGATCATTTCACAAGATATGCCTGGATTTCTACTACAGTTGTTGGTCAATGCGCAAAAGATTAACTCATAAAACTTATCGACCCTATAGCACAAAAGAATAAAATCAAAATCATCCTAGCTGACCAATATACCAGCAGCTTGAATTCAGGAGAATTTAAGCGGTATTTGACTAAGATGAACATCAGTTAATATTCACGTCTATAGATTGTCCACAGTCTAATGGACTTAATGAGAGACTAAATCCGACTTTAGTAAACAGAATAAGATGTGAAAAAAATAGTGGTGATAAACGTGCTTGGTCATGAATAGCTGAAGAATGTGTAAAAGAATACAATAGAACAATTCATAGTTCAACAAAGTTCGAACAGGAATATTTACTTTTTGGAACCCAATCACCCATTTCTCCAGTTGACCCATTACATCAGAGCGATCTCGTTAAAGATAGAAAGGAAGCATTTCTAAATTCTATAAAGAGTTTTGGCACAAACAAGAGGAGTGTAGACAAGAATCGAAGAGTTTATGAATTTAAAGTTGGAGTTCAGGTCTACGTTAAGAACGGCAGTAAACTGAATAGAAGAAAAACAGATAAAGTAAGATTTGGACCCTTCCGGATTTTGAAGAGAATCTCACCATCAATTTATGAGGTTGATTGTGGAAAGAGAAACAAGATATCGAACTGCTTTCACAGTAATAAGTTGTCACTTTATTCGTCTGAAAAAGTGACTTGAGAGGGGGAGATTTAAATTCCAGTATACTGTTGCTTCAGTGATTATGTCAGCTGTGTTTATATTTTCACATGTATAATACTAAGTGAATATTATTTAAATTGTTATGTGTATTTCACTTGTTTAATAACGTGTAATTTAATTATTCTTTTCAGGTATGTTTTACTTATATTTTGTTTCATTTAATTCGTTGGTATTCATACACTATTTATCTTTGTTATTTTGTAATACTTTTCAGAATAATAAAACCTGCTGTTAAAAACCAACTTATATATATATATATATACTACGCATTAGTGGCACCTCTGCCATTTTGCATCTTGCAACCCAGTAAACTTTCGCCTTCGATTCGGGGGTAATTGCCGAGAGCTCCGAGAGCTGTGCACCTAAAGATATGCTCTGCATTCATTTCTTCTTGTATGTTGAATTATATAATAATTTCAGTAATAAACAAAGAGGGAAGTTAATTATTCTATTTCACTTAAGGAGCTAATTTCATTAAGACTTGAAGAAAAAGATGTAATTGCAATGGTTAAATATGTACTTAAGAGATAATTGGTTTGTATAATGTATAATTCGCATTATATTACCAAAGAGCGCAGTGATTGTTTGCAAAAGTCATAATGGAGACGGCATTCATGCGGTCTGGGAAAGAGGAGCGATTATTGGAATGAGGGCGTGCTACTATCAGATCTCATTCTGGCTCTAACAATGGCTACCACCTGAAATTAAGGCATATATATATGTATAGAAGTGCGAACATATAGATAGCAATAGTAGAACCGCATCAAACCGTAGAAAGAGTGGTTAAACCTGGAGCAGTCCAATTGGTGAGAGGTGTCACCCTCCTAATTAGGCACAACAATTCTCATTTTCCCTGTTCCCCTCAGTTACTAAATATATCCTATGATTATAGCCAATAATAATAATGAAGCTATTTTATTTAACACCTTACCATGTTCTATATTTTATCTCCTTGATTTTCCTTTGTTTTTTTAAACAATAAAGGACAAAATAAAACCATATTTAATGTAGGTCAGGTTCATGAATTTCTTTTAAATCCATCCTTAGTTTAACCCTTGAGTCGTAACCTTTTGTGAAGTGCTATAAGCCGTCACCTCGGGTTATACTGACCCAGCATTAAAAATTATTAAACAGTTAAACCTATAATATCATGTTATAGGGAACAGAAATAAAACGTAAAATGTTTATTTATACTTAAATAAAACAATTAAACCTTAAAAAACAAGAAACAAAAACATGAAGATGTACTGAGGTACCTCTAAATGAGGTACTGCTAAGCATGTAATGAAAAACAAAGAAAATAGAAACTGCAATAAAACAAGGAAATGAACTGCACATACTCTCACCTCGGACCAGAATGGCTGGCTTACGCCCATGCAGCAGGCAGCGGGAAAAAACCAATGCCATCTCAATTAAAATACGTCAAAAAGAGATAAATAAATATTTCGCTAGCCAAAGGGTATGTCCACTCTGGTGCAACTTTTCTTTCAAGAGTGGCGTGCGTCATACCGCACGGTGTGATGAACGAGAGGCATGCGTTATTGCATACCTCATGGAAGTTGAATGGTCCTTTATTTTCATGACGCAACAACAGCGCATGTGAATCCAACTACTTGGATTTTCGTTCAACATTCTATGCGTCTTGTTGATCTCGCTACGTGTTGTGTGATATTTTTATAGGTTATATATTATATAATTAATTTTAAATATTATTTAATTATTATTTTAATAATAACTTTATTAGTAATTGATATTATTCAACTATTATTATTAATTAATAATATCTCCGACAGCAGATTTCTGATTATGTCTTTAATCAAGAGACGCTTGATTTTATAGAAGATTATCGTCTTCAAACAGTTTTGTGGGATGTAAATTCAAAATTATATGCCTACAAAAGTGAGAGAAGTGATGCTTGTTCCGTGGTACTTGTTGTAGAGGTCTCATACCATTATCACTGGAAGTAACTTCTCTCCATGTGCCTTAAATAACTTCACCAGTGCTTTCATCCTCGTGATCAAAACTTCCAGGAGGTGAATACTGTCTTGCTGCATCCGGCTGCGCCCGGAGAAAATTATGAAGCAGAAGACAAGTTAACACAATATCTGTTATATACTTAATTTATAAGAAATAAATGATTTGTGTCTAAGCATTTATTACTCAAATATCTATAATTATTGTGTTCTTTTATCTTCACATATGGGCTGTACATATGACTTTATAAATATCACATCATGTCTCCCCCCCTTAAATCCTGATTTTAGGATTAGGTTTATGTGCCGTTTCCAAATGACCCCATTGTCCATTATAATTTTGTAAATAACTTCGCCTTCGCTTTTTATAATTTTTCCAAAACTCCACCGTGGTCCCTCTCCATAGCTTCTGGCCTATACTCTATCTCCTGTTTGTAATCTTCTCTTGGCAGACTTTTTTTCTTGTAATCTGAATTAGTAGTGTCCGTTATTAAAGTCAGTCGGGTTCGAATAGTCCTTCCAAACATTAATTCGTAGGCAGAATATCCTGTATGGTTCATTGTTTCTTTTAACCTCATGAGCAGTATGTTAAGCTTCGTTTCGGTGTATCCTCTTTCACTTCCTATCGCTCTCAGTCCCTTTTTAACAGTTTGTACAAATAGTTCCGCCTGGCCGTTTGATGAACGTTGGAAGGGTGTAGTGGTTCTATGAAGAATTCCACTGAAGGAATGTTCTACTGTAGTTGTTCTGAAGGAATGTTCTAAAGATTTCAGAAGTGAACTGAGCACCGTGTCCGATATAAGGATGGATGGGAACCCAAATGTGGAAAATAGTTTATGTAATTGTTTAACGCACCAGTCTGCAGAGATTGTCCTGGACGGAATTACTTCGATCCATTTACTGAATGAGTCTACAATGATGAGGTAAAATAGTCCGTTGAATCGTCCGAAGAAGTCTATATGTATGCGTTGCCATGTATGGTTGGTTCTTCCCAAGGGTGTTCACTTCCTTCGGGGCTACGTTCTGCTTCATATAGCATTCCTTGCAGGAACGTACTAATTCTTCGATATAACTATCCATACCATACCAGTAACAATGGAAGCGGCCCAGTTGCTTCATTTTCGTCATTCCAATATGTTCGATGTGGAGTTCCTGTAAAATTTGGTTCTTTAAACTTGTAGATATGACCACTCTTGCCCCTTTGAAAATGCAACCGTTCTGTAAAGAGAGTTCATTATCCTTATATCCTAATGGACGAAGGCTTTTACCAGATTGCAAGGCTTCCGCTAACGGTATAAGGTGAATATCCTTGTGTGTTTCTCTTCGGATTAGTTCCTGATTTACTGGTAATGTATCTATTTGCTGAAGCTGAAATTTTTCATTTTCATCAATATAATTTTGAGGTGGCTGTCGAGTGGAAATCTGGAGAGGAAATCAGCATTAGCATGGTCTTGCGTTCGTCTGAAGTGTATTGTATAGTCAAATCCAGATAAGTAATGAGCATAATTAAAAATCCGTGTGGCTGATATGTTGGTAGTGTTCGGTGTGGATCGAAGATGGAAATTAACGACCTGTGATCGGTAATAACTGTGAATTTATGCCCGTAACAGTACGGAAAGAATTTCTTTAATCCCCAATAGATTGCTGTAGCTTCTTTATCAATCAGGCTATACCTCTGTTCACTTGTAGTTAAAGAACTCGAAGCAAAAGCTATTGGTCTTTCTGAGCCGTCTTTGTACCTGTGGGACAAAACAGCACCAAGTCCAACTGGTGAGGCGTCCGTTGCTAATAGAAGAGGCAGTTCAGGGTTGAAGTGCACTAAGGTCCGGTCACTAGATATCTCCTCTTTTATCTTTTTAAAACTTCCTTCACATTTTCGGTATGAATTTATTGTAATAATTTGCTAGACCTAGAAATGTTCTTAGCTCGGATATATTTTCAGGTTGTTTGGCACTTAAAATTGCGTCTACTTTTTCTTTAGTCTTATGCAGTCTGTGTTGATCGATTTTATGTCCGAGATATTTAATTGATTGAGAGAGAAATGTACATTCAATTTTAAATTTTTACTCTTCAGTCTATCCAATACCTTCTTTAGCTTTTGTAGAGTCTCTTCAGAGTTAATCCCTTGAATTATGATGTCATCGAAGAAACATCATATCCTATCCAGTTCCTGTTCTATTTTCATTTTTAATAAAAATGGCACTTGACGCGGTTTTATGAAAATGGGACTATGGTCTGGTTTAAGTCGAAGATGTCCTTTAAAATTGGGAATTTCTCCGATTTCGGTTTTGAAAATGTCTGCATAATCTTCTAGCAAGTTATCTAACTGTGTTCCGTAATGTTTAACAGTTTTTATTTCTGCCCAATCTAGCTTTATATCTCTCATCCAGCCTCTACCAAATACTGGGTCTCCTTGGCATCAATGAGATATAATTTAACGTGAAATTTTGGCCTTTGTATAAACATTTCACAAGTACAAAACCGCGAGGTTTAATTATCTCTCCGGTGTAGGTTTTCAATTCTATTTGAGTACTGAATACTTTATTTTTCAAATTAAGTTGTTGAAAGTCTTCAAATAACATTGAACTTAGTGTTGCTCCCGTGTCTAGTTCCATTCTTACATTGTGTCCTTCGATATTCACTAATACCATAAACTTCCCGATCATCGAACGTTCTGATATCTTGTAAATTCCAGCGATATTATCACCATCTATTGATTGTTCTATCTTGCGAGTCTCTTTAGCTCCTTTCTGTAAGCAGACCGGGCTAAGTGTCCAATTTTGTTACAATTTTGACAAAAATCGTTGCTGAACCTGCAGCCGATCGCTCTATGTGTTTGATTTCCGCACCTATAGCATTTTCCTTTTAGACCCTCAAAAGTATTAGTTTTTAATTTTGAATTAATTTCTTCTTTTAGAGGCCGAGTGATTTGCGGTTTAGCTCTAATTTGAAAAGTTCCGGGGTCGCTATTTGGTTCTTGTGTTGTTATGAAAGAGCTCTCTTTGGGTGAACAATTCAATTGAAGTGGCCAATTTAATTGCGTCATTAAATGTCATTGCCTCATTTTCTTGTAATAATCTAGCTCTGATTTCGGCTTTTTTCAACCCTCTAATCAACTTACAGGAACATGTCCAATATTTGGGGTCAATAGTCTCTAAGTAACTTCACTAATGTCTCGTAATCTTTGGATAACGGCTTGTCTGGAACGCAAAGAACGTACAGTTTCTGATGTAGGTGCGGTGTTAAGGCATGCAATAGAATGTAAATTCTAGTCTAATGGTCGGTAATATCCTTTAAATGCATAAATACTTCTAGACGTTTGATGAAGTTTATGAAGGTTTCATCTTCCTGGTAAGGCATGAAATTTATGTTGGTCATTATACTGTTAGAGTTAAGTTGAGCAATCGGTTTTTGTTCATTTATCGTTTTAGATTTCATCTCTTTCAATAAACATTTAATTAGGGTAAATTGTTCTTCCAAATCTGTTCTATAGTTGTATTCATGTTCCAAGTCTGTTTCTTCTGTAAGTATATCGATATTATCTTGTATGTCGTTATATTTGTTACAGTAATTTAATGTATTATGGATAAGCATCAAATCTCTATAATATATATGGTGTTCTTTTATCTTCACATATGGGCTGTACCATATGATTTCATGACTTTATAAATATCACATTAAGATCAACGACAGTTCCAATAACTGTAATTTCTATAGGCTTACGAAAAATTCTGAACGCTGGCGCCATCAACCCAACGATCCTCCTTGCTCTCGATAGCCTGTAATTAAATCGACGAGGCCTTTACACTTTTCGGCGAGGCCTTATTAAGGTCAGTTGCAAATGATTTCATAAGATGAGGGCTCGCTGGTTTTTTCTTTTTCAAAAACAGGTAATCTGCACAAATAGCTAATGCCGCTTCTGAATCCATCGATAAAATGCACACTGAACGGATGAAGTGTGGACAACAAATTGAATGCCTCAACAGGCATGCTCGAAAGGCATGCGCAACGCATGTTGAAATGGAAAGAGGAAGCGCAAGTTCAAAGGGAGGAGGAAGAAGAAAGCTCACAAGTGTGGACATACCCAAACTCACGTAGATATTAAAATAGAAGACTTAAAAGTATGAGATGGGTCAATATGACCCGGCGTGACGTCTGAAGGGTAAAAAAAGAGTAAATTTAAGGAATTAAATTACCAATAGTCCTGATAAATTTTAACTGAACATGTTTCATAAGTTGGCATCCTTTTCAATTTAATACCTTCTCATAAACACTGTAGACTGCATAATGGTTTTATTAGAGTGGATAATGTAATAGTGTGGCAATATTGTTTTATTATATTAACAGCTATATAACCTTGCCTCCTCCCTTGTGCTGGTAATGTTGATGATGTTGAAAATCCTTTTTCAACCATAATGATTTTGAAGTTCTTTGCCTAATATTTATGTTTATATATGTAGGTGCGTGTACATGTAGTTTCATTAAATAGTACTGTTAAGAGTATTAAGATTACCGTCATTATTTCATAGCCCCCAACAGTTTTGATATAAATAGAAATGAATTTAAATACAATGTTCAGTTAATTACTTGGAATAGATACCCCAATGGGTAAGAATAAAACAGCAAGTACATGATCAATCGTGAGCCCAGATTGTGGCGCTGAATTTTGGCGAGTATACTCTCACTTTGATAATAATAATTAGTTATAAATTTGAGTTATAAAGTTATGGATAATTTCAATAATAGCTGTTTAATGGTTCATTTTTATTCTATGAAATGTAATGCTTTAAGTAAATATGATTTTAAACATGTTTTTATTTACCAAAATGTGAACTGCGGCACCGCATACCGGCAGTGCATGAGAAAACGACAATGAATTCATATGCTGACATGCTTTGAAAAAATATAATACATAAGGATAGTGAGATTCGTTCTTTTTTTAAAAATATAAAAACTTAAATTTTTGCCAACGTTTCGACAAACATGTTGTCTTTATCAAGGCCTACAACATACAAATACAACGGGTTCTTTTTAGAAATACAAAATCAAGAAATAAAAAACAGAATGTAATAAAAATAAAATATATAGATTAATTTATAATTTTTTTGTTTACTAACATAAAAATAAGAAATGTCAAAAAATGTTCAGAACATGACAACTTTAACTTATGTGTATTTTAGGAAAAATAAATAGTTGGGAACACCTCAACACCACACAGAATAGTGAACATATAAACCACAGAGAACAGCGGGACTAGTGGAAAGAGTCGTTATAACCATTATTCTGAAAAAGCTTGGACAGGATATTTATGTTCTTTTCGTGAAATTTAGAGTGGCTAAGGGTGAGGACGTTTTGTGAATGCTTTGAGGAATTGATTTTTTGGGAACAGGGATGATAGGAATTAAAATGTAAATAACGGTCTGATATAATAGGTTTAACATACCAATCTGTAATTAAAGAATTATGATGTCGGAGGATTGTGTCAAGAAAATTGATCTGTTCATTAGTTCCTATTTCATAAGTGAATTTTAGGCGGTGGTGAAAGGAGTTGAAAGTTTCAAGAACTGTATATCTAGATGTTGTAGGGAATAGCAGCAAGACAGTCATCTACATATTTAAAGAAAAAGAGACCTTTGAAAGGAAGTTTTTTTAAAGAACTTTCAATTAATTCGTCATAAAAATGTCTACTAATATGGGTCCTAAGCTACTACCCTTGGCCTTACCAAAAATCTGTTTATAACATTTTATTATCATAGGTAAAATAGCCAGAGTTGCAACAGTGAAGGAGTAGGGATGAAAACAATTCAATAGGAATTTTGGTGATATTATATTGCTTAACAAGTATATTTACTTTTTATAATTTTTTGGTCTCAAGAATGGGAACATTAGTAAATAGAGAGGATGTTACATTAATTGAACTTGGGGAATCAAACCCTGTATTTGGGATAAAACCAATGAAAGTAACAAAAACAATATACTTGGAGATAAAAGTTGGCAGGAAATATTTCAATATTTGGAGGATGGATATGAACAGTTATCCCATGAGGAAAAGAAAAAGACAGGTGAAAACTATTATTATGCTTGTATTTAACAAAACTTAAATTTTCGATAACAGTCCATCTTCACGGTAACTGTCCATCTTCACGGTAACAGTCCATCTTCACGGTAACAGTCCATCTTCACGGTAACAGTCCATCTTCACGGTAATTGTCCATCTTCACGGTAATTGTCCATCTTCACGGTAACAGTCCATCTTCACGGTAACAGTCCATCTTCACGGTAACAGTCCATCTTCACGGTAATTGTCCATCTTCACGGTAATTGTCCATCTTCACGGTAACAGTCCATCTTCACGGTAACA
>JAAEAF010008984.1:0-29324 GCA_011037195.1 Triatoma infestans
TACGGGGCATGTCCAGTAAATAAGTGTACTGAGACTCTCACGGCTGGAAGGATTTTGTTTTCGACATGTTGGCTACACTGTCGTGCAGCCTGATTCCTCCCTTCCACAACGAAACCGGTTCGTTGAGGTCAGTAACTGTCGACGCGACAATACGTTTCGTGAAAAATGTCAATCCAATCTCCCGCCAAGTGTGAAATACTTGTAGCCGGGCAAGAGTTTTTGAGACGCTACAAACTCCATGGAGATGAATTTCTACGCTCCATCATTACTGGAGATGAAACTTGGGTTGCACACTACACACCTGAAACCAAAAGGCAGTCTCAACAGTGGCGTCACTCCTCTTCACCCTCCGCCAAAAAGTTCAAAACCACAATTCCAGCCAAGAAAATCATGGCATCCGTGTTTTGGGACTTCAAGGCATAATTTTAATTGAATATATGCCTCAAGGGGTGACCATCAACTCTGCAAGATACTGTGAGACCCTAAAAAAATTGCGGAGGGCGATTCAGAACAAAAGGAGAATCCATGCTGACAAAGGGAGTCTGCCTGCTGCACGACAATGCCAGACAACACACGGCCAACGCCACGAAGGAACTGCTTGCCTCGTTTAAATGGGATATCCTGAACCATCGCGCGCATTCCCCTGACCTAGCACCTTCAGATTACTATCTCTTTACCTCCCTGAAGCTGCACATGGGTAGAAAAAGGTTTTCAACCGACGAGGAGGTGAAGGGGAGGTGGAGAAGTGGACGAAGGGGTTGGCGGGAAACTACTTCGAGGAAGGCATCAAAAAATTAATACCCCGGTTCACCACCTGCATTGACAGTAATGGTGACCATGTCGAAAAATAGCTTACATATGTACTAATGTAACCAGGTAAATTTTTTGTTCAAATAAAAATTTTTGTAACCTACAAAAATTCAGTACACTTACTTACTGAACATGCCTCGTACGTACATTAATAGTTATTATCTGCATGATATTCCTAGGAAATTTGATTTTATTTTTTATGGGTTCTGAGGGAGCAGTAGCTTTATGCTTGCTTTTACATAATATTATTAATATAAAGAAAATCGGGTAACCGGAAGTGCGACTTTTTATAGAATATGTTTTTGAGTTCGTGCGAATTTTTCCGGAAATCGCTAAATGTACAAATATTTTCTTCAAACTTGGACAGTTTAAAAATGTATCGTATTTATTTGAAACATTTCTGTATGAAAAAAAATAAATAAATAAAATTAGAGTGGTTAGGGCATCTGTCAGATAGGTTTACATTTAAAATACATATGCACTTGTTGGTTTTTGACAAAGGATGCTCCATAAAAGTCGGCTCAAGTATAATAAGCTATACCATATTTTTTTTTTTATGGTCAGCCTAATTAATCATAATCATGGTAAGCATTGCAGTTTTAAAGAAAATGTTTTAATTATATATTGTATTAGGTAAACCAAAGTTTTTTTTAAACACAACACTCATTCTTTGATCAAAATGATAGGGGTATCTATTTTTTTCTAAATCTCAGACCTCAGTCTCATACAGTGAGTATAATATATATGTATAAAATTATGAATAAAATGAGTGCTATGTGCGGAGCGCGTCCATTTCCTTTAACTATAATGTTGAAATAGTAGAGAGAGGTAATGTCTAGCCGAGCGAGGTGCCAATGCTGGCGACCGACTGTGTCCCATCTTTATTTATACTAACGCCACGCACACTCTCATCTCAGGGCTTTCCCCTTTTAAAAAACTTTATACATTTCTAACTTTAAAAAAAAAAGAAAAAAAAGCTTAATATTTATAATATTAAAAGCTAAGCCTTTCTTTTAATATTTTCTAAATTTATATATATATATATTTTATTTTATCAGTTACCGGATTAGTTTAAATAAACATAGTAAAAAGTAAAAAAAAAAGAAGAAAAATCATTGTTTTTTTGAGAAAATGGGGGGGGGATCCATTGAGAAAATCGCGCTTTCGATAGATGGTAACCCCCACGAAACCTTTGTATCTGATCCCAGGATGCTACTTTTAACCTAATGTCAAGCAAAATTCTTATAATGTATAATATTTCGAGATATTTGGATACATACACGCACACATATATTATGACTGTGAGTAAGGTTATATGCAAGCATTTTCGGCAATGAAATGGTTAGATCTGTTAGCTAGAAGGACTACAGTTACAATAGAATTTTAGAGGTTATGAAATATAGGAACAGCTGGCCAGGAATGTGGGCGAATACTCCGTTCTGTGGACCAGAACTTGTCCCTGGTGATAATCAAAGGGACAAGTACGTGCATTTCTTAAGAGATTGGCTCTGGATAGAACTAGGTCTAGGAGTCAAACACAGCGGAGTTGATGGTGACCAAGCTGTGTAAGAACAAAACTAAAGTGACACTCTGCTTAGGAAGCAACTAGATTAACCTGGTGACAGACCTTTTCATAAGGCTATACAGGGAAACACCTACACAAAGTGGGGATAATTACCTGAGAATCTTTGTGTACACCATGTTAGGAGGAGGTAACTGCCTCTTCGCACCTGTTGTTCGATTGTGTCGCAATCATTAAATTGCGCTACGAGATCTTTGGCACACTGTAGCCACAGCAGATAACTGCTCAAAAAGAGCTGGTTGAGAAAGCCCTAAATCTCTTGAAGAGAGGGAGGTTTCTCATACTAGACTTACAAGGGGTACTAGGCAGAATAAGCCTCTATTGACTGCAGTGCCTGTGATCGTAAGACCCACCCCATGGATCAATCTAATCTAATCTAAAATAGAATTAAAAACTATATTTGATGTGCTTTGCCTTAGAAATATATTTAATACCTGTGCTTAAAAAGGGTTTTCATGATGTGGTGGTAAAAACATTTTGTACTCAAGAAACAATGCATTCTCGGTTACAATTCATTTTTGGAGAATTTGACACGATTTCTTATAAGTAGTAGTAAGAGAAAATAAAATAAGCCCCTCTTTGAAATAACTTAACTTTAATAAAACTTTTAAAAATTTATTTTGAATATCCTTTATCAAAAGCTGATCGTTCTAAAATACAGCACTTTTTCTAATATTTATTTTCAATTTCCACAAGACAAAGTAATGGATATGTAGATTTGAAGTAGCTATTTAGTGGAAATCCTTAAATCACTGCTGTAATCCCACCTAAAAATTAAGTTTTTTAGGAAAAAAATATTAAAAGTGAAAAATGATCGTTATGTTACAGTATTTTATATGAAATTAAAAGAAAATCATTGAACAACTTCCATGGAAACCTTGGAAACTGAACAGAAACTTGGTGACATAGTATTTTCAAACTAACATACTTTAAATCTCATGTCGTATACTCAATTAATACCAACGAAACGGAATATCATATAATGGATATGAGAAAGAGAGAGAATTAGTGAGAATGTGGTTTAGAGAAATAAACTAGATGATATGCTGGAAGACTGTGTAATATAAGAACACACAAACTGCAAGAACTTTACAAGTATAAGGGTCGGTAGGTTCAAGAAACACCTACTACACAAAGTGGGGATAATTAGCTCAGAATCTGAATCTGTCACTGCTCTTATTCCTTAGGATGGGCTTAATCATGCCCGTGATGAGTTAGGAGACAGACTGGCTGAGTGATGAGAAGGTAGTAGAAGATTGCTGACTGATTGCAAACTGGTCGCAGACTGTCCTCAACTGAACTCTGTCGCTCTATTTATATGAATTGAACTGTCCCTTCCTAGTTTGGTCTGGATTGGGAGTAACTATCTTTTTTTATTCATTTTTGTGTTTCTCCGCTCTTCTGATCCCAATACAATCAAAATGCCAAGATTTTCGATATTTAAGTTTTGCTCTTCAGATACATTTTTGCAGACAGATGAATCAATTGACGGACAATCAAATGATCTCTCAAAAATTTCTCATCCTAATGAGACATTAAAAACATAATGTAATCTTTGATTAAATGGTCAATACTTAAAATGAAAATCTGCCAAGAATGTTCAGATATAAATTATCTGAAAGTCTTTATATTTTGTTATTATACAGCCGCATTTAAATTTGATATCACTCACTGTATTAACATTTCAAATATTCTTTCACTAAGCTGGTCCCTATCGATTTTGATCAGATCGATTTTGAATCAGAAATAATTTTTAATTTTGCCTAAATCACTATAATAATAATTAATAATTTAACAATATGTTCATTATAAATTTACATCGAACATGAAAATTCTATTCTATATTCTACGTATTTTTATTTATATTTTTTTAATTTTTAAGCCAATTAACTTGAAAATATTTTTGTATAATTAATTTCTTAATTACAATTGTTCCAAATTAGACTGAATCAGAGTTAAAAATGATATCAATGTGGGAAAGTTTTAAATTATATCTTGGTAAAGTTTAAACTCTTCCCGGATCAACAACCCGAGCAATACGCTTCTGGCAAATCATACTGTACTTTCTTTATTATATGCTTTCATATTATATTCAAATATTTATATAATCATGTGATAATCTTTATTGCCATTATATTAAAATAAATTACTTATTATGAAACTGTGGCCAAAGGAAATATTTTAAGTTGGATTAGAAATTTCTACATTGCACTGCACAATTTTGATCCCTAAAGTTTATTAACTGCCAGTAAATAGAATATCTTTTAACAAGATAATTATTTTTTTACCTCTGCCAAACTATAATATTAAATGTTATAAAGGTCGTAGATTAAGTTAAATATTAAATAAATAATTCTTCAGGATAATTTAATATTCCGACTGGCTTCAGAGGTAAACGCTTTTTATAGTGCCATGTAGCCAGCCTCTGGCCCTTTCATAGATTATGGAATGTATGGAAAAATTATATAGCCACATCTAGAAATATGATCTGCAACCAAATTCGAATTACCAGCAAAATTGTCGTTTCTTCTTACCAAAAGCTAGAATTAAATTTTAACAAATGACTATGCGTTCCGAATTCTGTTCATTTTTAGCATTAATGTTATGCATGCAGAATTGTCTCGCCAAGTATTTTGCTTTTTCCAACATTAGTTCCGCAAAATCCCTGTTTAAAAATCACGATCCCCTCCCTCCCCCACTTATAAAATAGTACCTTGCAGTTATATAGAAAACGACTTCTGGAAGTTAGCCAATTACAGTGCAGCTCCTTCTTGTTCATGCCACTCTCTTGTCAGTGATTTCTTTTCTCTTGCCTACGCATATTATGGTGGTTTCAACAGTTATTCAATTAAAAGACTCTTTGATTTATTGTATATTATTTATTTTTTTTTTGTTTTAAGAGTATTTTTAGCTTAATAAATTATTTTTATTAAATTCGTTGTTTCGTTATTTACGTTTTTTAATTAATCCGATTTCATGGTGTAAGATACTAGGAGTTCCAAACTCATGTTTTGTTTTATACTTTTGTTTCATTTATTAATCTGAACTTTTCACTCCACATCGTCAGGAGTTTAGCGAGTTTTTATTATCATGTTAAAAACTCTTTAAAGAGCATAAATAAGTAGTGCGTAATAATTTGCCAAGTTATATGGGTTATCTACGATTCAATGGATCACATAATCATCGAAGGGCCATTTTAATATTTTAATACTTATTTATGCCACCTTATTCTCCCGAAGTCCTGCAAGTCCAGTCATCCAAAAAAGTTTTTTGGAAAATCCAACTCCCTAAGTCTATTAACAGCCCAGAAATAGAACAATACCATACGAGAAACTATCTGATATAAATATAGCACTTTCATTGCTACATAACTTTCGAAGAAATTTAGAGTTTGTAGTTCATCAAATATATTCGTGAAAGTCTTTTCACCAAAGTGTTTTTAACCGCTATCCGAATCCTAGATCTTCGTTAGAAAGTTCAAACTTATTATTTCGTTTAGTTTCTACCAGAGGACCTGATTTGGTTGGTTCCATTACCACTTTACTGAATTAATTTGTCAATTTTCCCAAATTTTCTCCATAAGGGTTCCTAAGTATTCTTTAAACTTGACTCACTAATTAGACCTATAAAGATTTACAACTCTTTTTAAATATATTGTCGTAAAAAAATCTATTTTATGGCGATTCTGGGGTCTGCGATCTTAGACATGCCTATAAAATTTCATTCATTGTAATTTTTCTTAAATTGAATACTTTTAAAACTTTTCCTCACAAGGGTACGTCAAACTGGACATACATCATAATTACTCTTCTGCACAAGACGTAGCAAAAATCTGTCACTACTCCTATTCCATAGGATGGGCCTCAGTTAATCATGCCCGGTTAAGATGTGTAGTGGATGTCTTGAAGAGGGCGGAAGTTAGTTTAGAGATTTTTGGAAGTTAGTGCTCGAATTATCTACACGGATCTTATGAAAATAGACTCTATTTGAACAATAATTTAAACGTAAAAAATGGTAACTATTAACTAGAAATACTTAGAAATAAATAGAAGATAAATAACTAATAAATTAGAATGATTAAGATAAATGAACTAAGATGCACAACTAAAGTAATAATAAGTATAAATAAAATCTGTATAGGGACGCGTAAACTGCTGCTCGTATATGAAGACGTACTCAAGTATAATCGTATAATCATCCCCTCTTCCAATGGGGCGAGTTTATATATTAGTGTTGGCCACACTCACACCAAGACATCTGTCCTAGTGTGCGACCTTGGTTAGTTTGGTAACCACCGATTTAGGTCAGTGGCCAGCCTTAGCGGTGCTTGCTTTGATGACAGCAGCTGGCTACCGATTTAGGTCAGTGGCCAGCCTTAGCGGTGCTTGCTTTGATGTAAGGGTATTTACCCTTGGTTTGTTTGTTTGCCCGCGGCCTTGTCTTGAAGTCATCAGCTGGTTAGGCCACTAGTTGTAAATTATTCTTTCTTTGTTATCTGTTGTGAAGGTTTGACATTGCTATGACTTTGCCATGTCATTACAGATGCAAGCCACACTAAACTCTCTTCGATAAGCCAGGAGAATATGTCCTTTTGAGTCGACTAGTGCCCGACTACTCTTCGCATATTTACACTTCAGCCTGAAACACAGAAGCGTCTATCCGTAACCAGTGACATGGGTTGATCAGGCTGAACTATTTCTATAGCTCACATTGCCAATTGGTCAGCTGCTTCATTATCACCTGTAAGCAGTCTGTGCAAACATGGAACTATTCAGAACCTGGTTCCAAGAACTGATGGTTTCCATCTTGGATAACTTTAACCGCATACTGTGGCGTCATTACTTTCTGAACTTTCTTCACTAACTGAAGATTGCCGGGATCTTGCTGATCTCGAAAAAAAATAATCCTGTTGCAACCATTCCATAACTTCCTTTATCTTCACCATGGCTTATTGCTCATCGTGTGATTCAATTGGTTATAATCGTTCATTATAATATGTGGTTCCATGAACATGCGATGGAATAGAAGCCATTCAGTAAAATTCTAACTTCTAAGAATTTTTTTCAATTTAGCTGTGAGAATTTCAGTTAGAGAGAGTCGTTTTCACATCAAATCTTTTTTTATTTATTTATTTTTTTAAATTACCTGAGCATTTTCCACCTCACAAATCTTTTCTAAAAAAGGATATGGTTATAATTAAATAATTAACTATAATTTCATGATAAGGAGATGTATTTCGCACTTACCATATTACATTTAATATCTTAAAAATCCTAATTAAAATTATTGTTTTAGCATGTGATTAAACATGAAAAGGTTTTGCTTCATGGTTGCATTATTAACATGCAAGATGATGTCGTGCAAAAATTCGTTCTAGATAAATGTGCAATTTTTATTGCGTATAAATTGTATAGTAGCCTTTTCTTAATCTTTAAGATCACGCGATGTGATTTAGTATACCTACTTTTCTTTACTTCCTGTCGGTTTTCATTTGTTAAGTATTTTTTTTTTCATAATAGTAGATTAAAAAGAATATATTGCATTTTGGCAAGTGCAGGGTTGTTTTCTTAAATATGAAAAGCTTTTTTCTTTGTCTCAAACGTTTTCATATTTAGTTGGATAGGATTTAACTTTGCATATGCATTTGTAAAAGATTGGATAAGATAATATTTCTTGCTTCTGAAAGCTATTGATTATTTCAAAGAAAGAAAGATAGAATGTCAAGAAGTGCAACAGCCATTATCCCTTTATATAAATTTCTTTTATATGTACTGGTTATATCTAAGAAATTTAATAGCCAACACTCTCATTCGAGGAAGAATGCACTTAGAAACGATATTTACTCTCACATCGAAGACAAAGACTACCATTGAAAGAAATCCCAAGACAGGGCACGTGAGGTGAAGTGTGTAGATTTCTTTCTCCTTCAAACAGTAGAAGAAGTTTATGCAATTCTTAGTCTTATTTTGGATGAGAGGATGCGCAAAACATTAATTTAAAAGGTGTTTGTATCTGCTCGGACAGCCAGGCTGCGTTTAAGGCGCTGAGTTTATGTGCCTTCGCTTCCAGGTTGGTGCTGGAGTGTTCTAAAAGACTGGAAGAGCTTTCTTGTTTAAAGGATGTACTTCTAGTCTGGGTATCAGGTCATATAGGGATTTTTAGAAATGAGGAGTTTTGCCAAATTAGGCGCCTCTCTCCCTTTCATTGGTCACGAGCCTGCTGTTGGTGTGTCTTTTGGCACATATGTCTGTCAAGATTGTCATGAACAGAACAGTGGGTTGTTGGCAGTCTAAGTTGGTCAAAAGGGAATACGGGCAGGGCTTTTTTAGTGAGGGGGTGCTGTGTCTTTCACGGACCTTCCTCAGGCGTCTGGTTGGTTTCCTCACTGAGAGGCTTAAAGAGACATCTCTATACAAAGGGGGCTCATGCCGGACTTCTTTTGTAGGGTTTGTGAGATGGAGAAAGAAACACCTATAGTTTATCTTTTTTTTTTTCTTTTTTTCTTTTTAGGATTGTTCCACTTTTAGTGGGTCTCTTCTGCCTACAAATCATAACATATATCTCATGACGGATTATTTGGGCTGTGAGGAAATTAGGTTTAGGATCTTTGGAAATTAGGTACAGGCTGTCGGTGGATAGCTTAGGCTATGTCCTTTTAAGGATATGGTCTGATTTGTTCGGGTTGTGGTAAAACTTAGGTGGGTGAAACCCTCAGACTTTGTTCCAGGCCCGGTAGGTGTTTTTCTTTTGGGGCAGCTTTTGGGCCCTTGGAGGCTTTGGATAGCGCAGGGTTTGGCTCTCCCCTCCTTAATAATAATAATAATAATAGAGCAGAAGAAAATTGATATCGTGGCTAAGGGAAAAATAGAAAAATTTGGGAAAACATGATATTAATTATTTTATTTGTTGTGGTGGTTGGTTCCGCAGAGCTAGAAAGCATCAGAGCCATTTTCCGTGATAGCCTGCTTCAATTTTATGGTCATCGACCGGTTTCGGGCGTTCGCCCATCTTCAGGATGCGTCTGTCAGACAGTGTAATAACACAGACTTGCACAGAGCAAATTCAGGTTACATTCAGTGCGTAAACTGAACGCCCGAAACCGGTCGGTGACCCAAAATGAAGCAGGCTATCACGGAAAATGTCTCTGATGTTAATTATTTTAATTAAATTAAATCAATTATTCAAATTACTATGATTAAATTTAAATTAAATCAAAAATAACCCGATAGATTTTCAGAATTTACTCCTTGAAAACGTTGGTCCACGCATATACGAGGGTCATTCAATAAGTAAAGAGACAAATCGCTGTAGCTCAGAAACGGTTTGTTTAATCAATACAATAGTTTCAGTTCGTCAAGTTGGCATCCTTGTATTTAGTTTCTCATCAGCTGTTCGAGAGTATTAGGTAAGTATAAGCACAAATGTATTCAAATAACAATGGCGAGTCTGCTTTGTACCTCGGAAGAACAATGCTAGTGATTAGATTTTTAGTTGCAGAAGGTGTCAAAAGTAATGAAATCCACGAAAGAATGTTGAAAGTGTACGGGAATAATTGTTTGAACCGTTCGAACTTTTGCATATGGGTAGAACAGCTTAAAAGTGGCCGTGTAAGTGTTTCTGACAAGCAACGAAGTGGAGGACGACCGGTTGAAGTTCAACTTCCTCCGTCGAATTCGCATTAACGTGTTAATTCAGGACAACAGGCTATATTGCTGTTGAACTGATAGCTGAAAAAATGCACGCGACTGTTGGATAAAGGTGTGATTTTGCTTCATGACAACGCACGCCCAAACACGGCACAGTTAACTCAAGAAACACTTCAAAAAGTGGGGTGGGAGTTGTTCCTTCCACATCCCCCCTCTACAGCCTAGACCTCGCCCCAACGGACTTCCATTTGTTTGGACCCCTTAAAGACGCTCTACGTGGGAAACATTTTCAATCCAATTAAGAAGTTAAAAATCAGGTGCAAATATGGCTTCGAGATAAACCCAAAGAATTTTATGCCAGAGACATACACACACACAAATTAGAAGAACGATGGGATAAGTGTATAAATTTAGTTGGGGACTGTGTTGAAAAGTAGCCAAAGTTTTATATTGATTAAATAAATCGTTTTTGTGCTAAAGCGATTTGTTTCGTTACTTATTGAATGATCCTCGTATGTGTAAAGAATATATAGTATAGTAGAATATACAATTTAGATATATTTATATCAAAAAAGTGAAAATAATGGAAAAAGTGAATGATATCATTAAATATCCCACATAAGTTGTAATTATTCTAGGTTAAATTCAGTCCTACATCGTTTACGCTCGTGTTCAAGCCTGAAAGTAGAAAAATTCAGAAGAATACAATTTCTGTTAACAAATTATTAAATGTTTCAGAAAAAACTCAAATTTGTAACTGAATTCATTTTCTTTCTATTCATTTCTTCGACTATAAATTTTTTTAGATATCGTTTATGGATTTAAATTAAATGGAATCTTCTTAAAAAAAGTTTGCAAGGAGGAATGTTCCAACTGGGAGAGTTGTTCTCACTTGAACGGCTTGTAAAGCTGCGGTATATATAATCTCATCCAGATGTATCTCTTTGCTAGTTCCAACTTGAAATTTATTATTTAAAAGATAAAAGTAACAACTTTTAACATAAAATATAAAGATTTATTACCAACTTAAAAGGCACTGACCTTTTACTTTCTTATAATAAAACAATTAAAAACCTTAATCTATCTTTCTTTATTATTGAATATTGTTCAGTAAAAATAACTCAGTAGTTATTTTAATTTATTTATAAAAGTATATTATATTTATTCTGAGAACCATCATTTTTTTTAGATAAGTACAATGAATTTTTAGAAAATTTGCACATAAATAGAAATGCATACATGTATTTTTCCCAGTATTTCGTCAATACTTAATAAGAAATATAAAACCGCCTTCAATACTATATGAAGAAGATCTCTTGTTTAGTATACTGGTGAGAGTACTCCCACTGTTTAAAAGACAGATCACTCTTAAAATACACAGACTCTATGTACCAACTCCCTTTCAGACAATCATCTTGACAAACATCCAACACTACATAACTGACCAATGACCAATTTGTGTTAATTAATCCTCTTCATTGTTCCTGTACAACTTCAAGTTGTTTTTTTTTCCTTTATATACTTTGGAAGTAATCATTTTCATTACTGATCTCTATTACATGTATAAATATGCATTAATTGATTGATTGTACGAAATTTTTCCTAAACGACTGCAAATTATTTTCATTAAACTCCCCTTAAGGACGATTAAATGTAAGTGTGTAAAAAGTGGCTTTGGAAAGCCACAGTCATGCTCAACCCAATTCTGTGGAATATCCTAATCTTTCCTAGTACGATAAAACATATTTTTAAAGCAATCTTCCAAGCTGTAGCGATTATACGGGGCTCAGACGGGGACCATATTAAGACATTACAGAGAGAAATCTCTAACAGCTGAAATAGATTTTTTGAGACGGTCTGCTAGAAAATTCGAAGAGGGAAAAAGTGAAGAATTCTGGAATTATAGACATTTTAGGAATAAAGGAAAACTTCTTCGTGGCAGCTGCAATGGTTTGGGCCACGTAAAGAGAGTGGAAAATGGAAGATTGCCGAAAGACGCTTTACAATGGAAACAGAAAAATGGGAAGACCTAGAAGAAAAAGGATGGCTGGATATGGAATGACAGAAGAAGAAGACGCTTTGGATCCAGAAGAGTGGAAAAAAGGAAATATGGACAGAAATGCTCTAATAAAGCCGAGTAGGATTGGGTAACTGCGAGAAATAAATAAAAAAAAAAAAAATGCTCAATTGGAAGTGGAAAACGACAATAAGAGAAAGTTCAAGCGAGAGTTTCATTTCAGATCTTCCTTGTTTGTTAAATATGCAAAAAAAAGTGGAGAATGTGAACATAAATGGCCCTTCTGTCAATCCATTTTATCTGTTGCAGCATGCATATTCATTTTGTTCCTGACAGGTTTCGGATTTTCATCCATCGTCAGAGCAAATTCACCAAGTTCGTGTAGAGAGTTCACTTCAACGTAATGTTTCTGTTATACTCACACTTGTTGGTTTTGTTGGTTGTATATATTGCGGGAGGTTATAAGGTTTTGTTACTAAAAAGAAAAAAAAAAGTAATGTAAATTGGATATTGAGGTTCGGTCAAACAAAAGAACTCTTTTTTTAAATTTCTACCGACGTTTCAGCAAATTTATTGCCTTCTTCAGCGTAAAAATTTTCAGTTCAAATTATTTACAAACTGTAGTTTAATCTTGACATACCATCACCAAGTGTTACGGACATTTCTGATGGTATGTCACAGGTTAAACTACAGTTTGTAAATAATTTTAACTGAAAATTTTTACGCTGAAGAAGGCAATAAATTTGCCGAAACGTCGGTAAAAATTAAAAAAAAAAGAGTTCTTTTGTATGACCGAACCTCAACATCCAGTTTACAACTTGAATACAGCGGTCTTAACGAACACCAAAAACAAAAAAAATGTAATGCCTATTTTTTTCAGGCTGGCTTAAACGTCCAACTACCAAATTAGGTGTCGTGGACGGGGGCAGAAGCACCTACTTTACTATTAACATTTTTAAACCAATATAAAATTTAGCAGTTATTCGCGGGACTCGAACTGGGGACACCTCCCACTTACAAGTTCATGCTCATAACTACTACACCAACACCCGCTCCTAGATAAAGTTACTATGTGTGTGTGTTTAATGACAAAGTGAAATTATTATAAATTATGATTAGATATGAGGAAATAGTGTATAATAAATAAATAGCATGTTTTGAAGAATATACATTATTTTCTAATGTATAATTTATAATAATTCCATTTTGTCATTACACACAGAACATAGTAACATAACCTTATAACCTCCCCACATACATATATACAACTAACAAAACCAACAAGTGTGAGTGTAACAGAAACATTACGTTGAAGTGAACTCTCGACATGAACTAGGTGAATTTCCTCTGACGATGGATGAAAATCCGAAACCGGTCAGGAAAAAGGGATATGCATGCTACGATGAATAAAATACCAGATGTTATCCAGTATTGCGGACCCTCCTCATATTCATTCATCCTCTAATAAAATCAGTCATTTTCGATTTAATCAAAAATTGGTGGGGGTAGGTATATATAGGTACCTAGGTTGGTAAGCATCCATGATACATAGTATTGTAAGTGATTACATTCTGGTCTGAAATAAATTTTTCCAGAAAAATGTCCTAAATAAATGTGTGGGACATAATATGTTTGTAGGACGTACACGATGTTTTTTTTTAAATAAATTTAAGGCGCGTCAATATCTTTGATCTTTGGCGCCCGTTACCTTCTTAGTGTACTGGCTGCCTCCGGACATGTTCTGTCGTTAGAAACAACACTATCCATCACCGGGCTCCTAAAAAGAGAAAATCTAAGGGCAGCACCGCGTGGGGAGTCCAGTTCGCTGACCACTGAGCTATCCCGTTCCTTGTACACGATGTTTAAATTAAATCATAGAAAACAATTTCGAGAAAATTGCGATAAACATACTTCCGGGAAAAAAAAATCTTACTTCCGGGAGGTGGAAATTTATCGAAACCTTCCCTTTAGTTGGAATATCAAGATTGAGCATCTGTGATTTTTTGTTTTGTTTTTAGAAAAATGAACAAATTTCTGACGCCAATAAAACACCAAAGGCAAGGGAATAGCTAATTGGTTGTCGTACTGGACTCCCACGCGGAGGACCCGGGTTCGCGTCCAGCTAGGCTACCCTTAGATTTTTTCTTCCTAGGAGCCTCTCAGCTCACTGTCCGGTGATGGACATTGCTATCTCTAATGACAGAATACTGTCCGCTCGCCGGCACTGCATTGAGAAGGCTCAAGGCGCTCATGACCATAGTTGTTGGCGCGTCTTAAATTAAAAAAAAAAACACCAAGCAATAATTTCCTGTAAAATTATCATTGCGGACGAAACACGAACACAAAGACATACAGATATCCGATACGTCCACCTAAGATGTCACAGCGGGTAAGAAGTCAGAACCTCCCAAACTCATCCTTAGCAAAATCAAAGAAGCGAAAAAATCAGCTTAAGCAAAGAAGTTTTCTACTGAAAGCATTGTAATCTTCAACATTCAAGAAGAGTACACAGTCTACCACGTTAGTCTGTCACATCGCTCCGCCTTATTAGCTATAGCTACTCTGCTTCCTTTCTCTTGTTTTGCTGTAAAGTTCTGGCAATATGTTTTGCTTTGCTTTACAATAGATTTTAAAACTAGAAACGCTCCAACAGACAGCTAGAACCTTGCTCATATAAGGGCCATAGTATTATGTTGTACTCAGCGAGTAAATGCTTGTGAACCCGTTTAAAGATTAAACCGCACTCACCATTATTAGTAATTAGATGATTGCACCCTTTAGGTAAGCATAAAGAGCAATCACTAGGACGAATTATCTTAGTGTGAGATTGAAGATGAGATGGCCCAGCTGTTACTTCAGCGTAGGTGAAGTTGCTAGTATTAGGAGCCGAGATTACTCTTCGTTGTTGCAGAGGAGATGAATGTATTTGAGGAATTTGATTGGACTCTTGGTTTTGTCTTTGTCTGCTCTGAGCTGATGGATGGTTGTAGACTGGTTCTGGGGATCACTTCTTTTGTAGTTCTTTGCGTAGTGTGCAACCTTTCCAACTGGCTACATGTGATCCAAGGCAAAGAACGCATGTTGGCGGGTCTTCTGCTTTCTTAGTCCATTCAACTGTGAGATGTGCGCCTGCGCACTTCACACATCGAGGATGATGATGGCAATAAGCCTTGGTGTGGCCATATGTCTGACAGCGTTTGCACTGGACAATATTATTTTGTTTATAGGGTTCTTCAACCCTAATTATGGTATTTAAAATATCATGTTGATATTGAAAATATCTTTGTTGTTGTTTTGTGGTTCTAGGTCCAAAAAACAAAGGCAACGGGTACTTTGTTGTTGGGTGATAGACTAGAGAAACATTTCTTACTTTGTGTCCTTGCATTTCAATTTCCTGCTTTATATCTTCTGCTGGTATGCTGTGATGGAGATTACGAATGACGACTCTATAAGGCTTATCCTGCTTTAGTTGATAAGTATGATAATTGTGTTTTTTTCTTTCTTTAAGATAACGAACAATATCTCTATATGCATCTATAGTATTGGCTGATAATACGGTGCCTGAAATGTTTGTTTTACAATAAAAACAAATGAAATGTTGGTTCCGACTATCCGAGAAATTTCTCTACAGAGTTCCATATAATTTTGAATATTTTTTATATAGATTGGTGGAGGTTTATATTCTCTTTGTGGCGCTGTCGGGTTGGTTGTTTCCATTGTATCATCATTTTTTAGATTATCAAATTTATTTTTTGAAATTATTCCCGGAGGAGCAGTTATTGTGGTAGCTGCAAGCATAGACGTGGAAAAAAGTCTCGTTTGTGGTTGCGCTGGCGCTATCACAGTGACCTGGTCACTTTTTGTTTGCGAGCTTGTGATTACACCAAAAGCTGGAGATTTCTTCTTTTTCTTATTTTTTGGCGGCGAGTTTTTAGTAACGCTGCTAGCTCTCTTGCTCACTTTTATAAAAGATGAACTCGTTGCTGACGATTTGTTGGACGAGCCGTCATCGGATGCGTCTTCATCATCGCTAAGGCCCATTTTAAAGAGCTCTGTACGCTTGTAGTAGTAAGTAGTTTATAGGTAGATCAAGTAATGTCTGCACACCACTTCTGTCGAATCTTTTAACTGTTTCAACTAATATGTAAGTTAAGATAATAATTAACGAGAAAAAACAATGTAAAACTACTCACTGAAGAAATCCTTGTTTATCTTTATGCATTTGACATAAAACATTTATATAGGTCCTAATAGTTGTGTTGTTCACGAAGTTAGTTTAAAATATGCACAATTAACTAACGGAGAAACATTAAATCATAGAGCAAAAACCTTTTTGCGTAAGTTTACTACATTAGCAACCAGCTGATTTAATAAAATTTAAAACCAAAACAATGATTTTATTATAATTATTGTTAATTACTGATATATGTAATAGCATCCAGCAGAGAGAAGAGAGGCCCTCTCTGGTTAACAGAGACTACTCTCTGACTTAGGCAGGCTAGAGTGGGAGAACCTATGTATATAAGCCAGTGCGAATCTATCTAGAGAATCTATCAGATACAACCATACAACTGTACATCGCATCGTGTCATGTCTTTACTCTTACCATTCATTTTATCATTTTCATTATAAAGTCCAGTGCAGTTAGTGTAAACTTAGCTACATTATATTAGTGTCTTCATATCTCGTTCATTTAATCAAACCTAATTTTATAATATATATTTACTATAAGTATAATAATACTTATTAATACAGTTCTTTTATATAAATATAACTTTATCTAGACGGTTTTCAAGATTACAGAAGGCCCTTGAACTTACTGAGAAGGGCATGAGTGTTTTTCCATGAAAAACTCATTTTGGCATCAGTCCAAGATGAGAAAAGAAACAACATCCACCAATTACTGTGCGTGTTCAGATTTATAGGTTGTTGGCTTTTGTTATTTTCTTTCACTGCAAGAATCTAGAGGCGCCTCTTCCACAGTTTTATACATCTTCAAACCATTAGTGTAGTGTTGTTAAAGAAAATATACATCTCTGTATGTTGTGAAAAATAATGTTTTCATTTTTATCATCTATCACTCTACTTTATTTGTTTTCATTATACAAAGGATTTCTTTCTTTATGTATTTTTCTTAATAAATTATAAAGATTTATAGTCTTTTAAAACTGTTATATTATTAACATAGAGAAGCTTCGATTTAGGGAGTTCCTACAATCACAAACACTATTTCGCTTAAAATCGATCCCAAGACACTTGGACCTAGAAAGGTGTAGGGATGCCGGATAAATTTAAAACCGAAAATAAACATAACCTCAAGCCTAAGTAGGCTATTACAGACTTTCAGGCAGTATATAGGCTTTTTGAGCTCTAAAAGATAAGATTTCTCATACAATTTTTACAAGAGCTTTAGGTTTCCAACAAATCAATTCAAAGCCGGGGACTGTCTGTGAATTCTGACGAAGTTTGGGAAGTTAAAAAAATCAGGCCATTTTTCCGTGTAATGTAGAGATGCAGCCAACCAAGCGATGATTCGCCACATTCGTGCGGGCACTTCCAGAACTTTAATTGGACTTGGAGCCGTATTGCGCATTTCAGAATATCAATTAAAGATGCTCCTGAATATCTTCCAGATTGGAAAAAACCACATCTTAGTGCTCTGGCTAAAAAGAATTTTAATAATTATTCTACATCAGACATCATATTAATAAATCAATGTTTTTGTCACTTACAGGAACTTGAGTTTACTTTAAACCCCTATCGAATCCACTTTTGCATTCTCTTTTCAGTGTTTTCACCGCCAAGCATTTTCAAGGAAACAAAGCCCCCCTCCCCTCTTAATGCTAATTTTCTTTATCTCTTTTAGCTTTGAAAGAGAGAGTGCTGCGGTTGAATCATAGAAGTTTCTTGACACTCAAGAATTAAGATTCAGATGAAGATGCAATAGATGGAAAAATGATTATTTTCAATAGAGATGCATTAGATAGATGCCTCTACCAAACAAGCAGATTAGGTAGTATTTTTTATACGGATATAGAAGAAATGATTGATACCTAGTACCTTCCACAATATAACATGCCGTTATGGATGTCAACTACGAAAAACTTTAAATTTAATTTCTCCTGAATTTGGCTAACTTTTTTCTTATTTCATGATGTTCGCAACGTCTGGAAACGCTCCTGTTATAAAATAGGTATACTTGTTTGGTATAAGTTTATCAACTTTCTCCAATATGCCGATGACTAGGTAATAATAGCTCACATCTAGAGTATATTTATAAATAATATTCGCATATAATATTTATTTCCACGCGGAGGACCCGGGTTCGAGTCCAGCTGTGCTAATCTTAGATTTTTTTTCTTCCTAGAAGCCTCTACAGCTCACTGTCCGGGATGGACAGTGTTGTCTGTAACGAGAGAACTCTGTGCGGAGGCCGGCAGTACACTGAGAAGGATCCGGGCGTCAATGACGTGATACACGTTGACGCGCCTTAAATAAAAAAATAAAAAATTTTTTTTCTTTGTACGCAAACCTCATATAATGAATGTCAGAAGGAGAGAGAGAGAGAATGGATTTTAGAGAAATAAACTAGAATATATGCTGAACACTGTATAATGAATAGAACACACAAACTGCAAGGACTTTACTGTTAAGTTAGAAGTTAGGTAGCGAGAGAAATATAAGGAGACAGACTGGCTAAGTAATAAGAAGGTTGCTGACTGGTTGTAGTATTGTAAACTGTCATAAAACTGTCTGAAATCTTCTATTGTCGCCGTTCTATTTATATGAATCGAACTCTCCCTTTCTAGTCTGGCCTAGATGGGGAGTAACTAACTTTTTTTATTCATTTATGTGTCTATCCGCTCTTCGGATCCTATGAATCTTTAATGATTCGGATCGGGAATGGATGTGAGAAGGAGAGAGAGAATTAGAGAGAATGGATTTTAGAGAAATAAACCAGATTATATGCTGAACATTGTGTAATTTATAGAACACACAAACTGCAAGGACTGTACAGTAAAATAGAAATGATGTAGTGAGAGAAATATAAAGGGACAGACTGGCTAATAAGAATGTTGCTGACAGGTTATACTATTGTAAACTGTCGTAAAACTGTCTGAACTCTTCTGTTGTCGCTCTATTTATATGAATCGAGCTCTCCCTTTCTAGTCTGGCCTAGGTGGGGAGTAACTAACTTTTTATTTATTTAACGTGTGCTTCTCCGCTCTTCGGATCCTATGGACTTTTAAAGATTCAGATCCCATTACACCTCAAAACCTCAAATTTTGGAGAAAACAATTTCAAAAATTTAATACTTGCCAGAGTAAGAGAAATAAAATTAGTAAAGCATAGTAAAAATGTTACTTCCAAGCTTTTTTTCCTTGAATGGCGTATATTCATTGTAAATTCAATATTAATAGTAGTTATTTTTTTTTACATAGCCTGCAACTTTACTCAACTTTTACCCTGTTTAAATTAATATAATTTTTCTAAACCTAAACTTGGTGGCTGTCTTGTAGCGATAAAATTGTCTGTTTCTCAGTTTCCGAAAAGTTGCAATAAAAGTTAAAATTACCTTTCAACGTTTTCTAAGTTCTATTTTCTGAATTCGAGACATATGCTGAGGACTGTTCATAGGTATTTTTGGCGAAACGTCTATTTTTCTATTTCTCGAATCTCTCTCTAATGTGAGGTGGGCATGACTCCGGTAACTAGAGCTGGCTGCTTTGGGATACCTTGGAATAGGAATTGTTTTTATATAAATGCTAATTTATCTAATTTCTGGGTGTCACAAGTAGATTCTGCTTTAAAATGCAGCGTAAGCGAGTTATGGAATTCAGAACTATTTGTCCGTTGCACTTAATAATGAAAAAAAGGAAAAATGAAATGCATTCCCATTGCAAAAAAATAAAAACAAACTTTAAATAAAGCTAGGCATGACAATAATATTCTTTGATACAAATTTACCGTTAATAATTATTAGAATGGAAGGCTAGAGTTGCAGCCTATTATTTTACGCATGTAGAGTTAGCCATGCAGTTAAACGCCCCTGTAACATAATACATAATTTTATGGCCTCAATTTGTTTTATATAATTTTTTAATTTTGTAAACTTTTTTTTAGATTTTTTTTATTTAAATGAAGAAATGTATGAAAACTTGAATATTTTTGGTTTATTGCTTAACTGCTAAACTGCAGTTAGGTAAAATATAAAAGTGAAATATCTTAGTAAGTTCAAATCGGCAACATTGCCATTTCCAGACTGATGTACTGGAACCAATCACCATCAAATTCGTCACACAAAACTGGACTCAATAGTTCTATTAGCAACTGTATAGAGGCGCCACTAGTGAGCCTCCAAGCACACCTTTCCGACGCATTACCTTCCCTGTCGCGGCCACTACAAAGTATTGAGTTTCAGACAATGAATCTCCTATATAGAAGCTCTCTCTAGTGGTAGAAGAAACCGAATAAAAGAACGATCATCTGAGAACTTAACAATTAGTCGCCAGAATAAACTTCAAAGAGAAACAAGTGTCGCTGGATCAACTGTGACGAATTAAAAGCGTCAACTTTGCAAAGTTAAGCTTCTCTACGTTAGAACAAACAAGAGTTGTAACTAGACCATTCTTCAGATGACGCTACCTACAGACACCATACTATTCCTCACGCTACCAATATCATCACGTTTCTTCGCTCGATCACTCTACCTTCTATATATATTTCTCTCTTAAATATTATCGTGAAAATATAACATTGTGTTTTAAGTACAAGTATGTTCTCATTTTCAACATCCACTAACCATTTCCCCTGCTACCATTTCACTGATACTAACTTCAGATGACAATGAACGCGTTTGGAAGCTGTGTGCAGTCAAAGCAAAGACATTATATAGATAAAGTTGGGAAGGTTGCTTGTTTATTTACTATATTGGCGCGCGGTCAGCGTTTATTCCTACTTGGTCTAATTTCTTTTATACAAAAAGTCTTTTTAAAGAAAGTAATGTAATTTGTAAACATTGCTTTTTTGCTAAGTACTCGGTGTATGTAACTTCCAAGCACTTAAAGAATTTTGATGTTTATTTACTCGATGACTTTCGTATTCTTTTGATTGAAGTCGGCTGTAGTTCCTACACTTGCCGCTGTTCAAGAAATTTTTGGTCGACCTTACAGTATTGTCCGTGATTAATGTAAGATTTATTATTCTCTTCGTTTCCTTAAAACCTGGACCATAATTCAGTAAAATCTATGAAAAATGTGCAGTATGGTTTCTGATTTGGACTATTTTTTTACAAGTTTTTACAAACAATGTTGTGCTGTATTAAAACTCAGCGCCAATCATGTAATACATTTGGAAAAACAAAACGTAAAAATTTAAATTGTATCTTTCATATTATTTAACACTTTATTGGCAATTTATGTGATTTGGAATTTTAACAGAAATAATTGATCTAAGACTTGCTGCAGGCCAGCGCAACCCAGGGTGCGCGCCCGGGTGGCAGGTTTTTGGGGACGGCAAATTATTAGGAATATGCAATATCAACAAACAATAAGATACTATTAAAAAATTATTATTTTTAAGCGTCTCATTTTGCAAATAAACAACCCGCTAGCGACCAAGAGCGACAAGGTGTGCAACTATTGAAACTTAGATGCACGACCAATCTTAGAACTGATGATTTTGGAACCCCTATACAGAGGCAGGTGAAAATTTTTATCACATTGACTTTGAAAGACTAGCTGTCATTACATTGATTGTATAGTCTGGTCTTCTTGGCTATTAAAATATTCATAACGCATGGATTTGCCTGTATATTTAGACCTGAAAGATGTAAAGAAGGCCTCCCCGAAGCCTTCTCCAATGTACAGCCTGCCTCCAAGCAGTGTTCTCTAGCTACAGACAACACTGTCCATCACCGAACATTGAATCGTAGAGGCTCCTAGGAAGAGAAAATCTAAGGGCAACATGGAGGATGTGGATAGGTTTGCCAAATTAGGTGCCTCTCTTCCTTTCATTGGCCCAGAGCCTGCTGTTGCTGTGTCTTCTAGCACATGTTTGTCGGGCTTTCAGACGTGGATGACCTCACAGCACTCATCCGTGACGGAGCTTTAAGTAGCGGGGTCCAATGTCTTTCACGGACCTCCCTCAGGCATCTGGTTGGATTCCTCACTGGGCATTGTGGTTTAAGGAGACATCTCTATATAATGGGACTCATGCCTGACCCCTTTTGTAGAGATTGTGAGACTGAGGAGGAAACACCCATGCATCTGATGACGAATTGTTTGGGTTGTGAGGAGATTAGGTTTAGGACCTTCGGCCGGAGTAGGATATCGGTAGAGGATCTTAAGCTGTGTCCTTTTAAGGTTTTGGTCCGATTTGTTCGATCTGTGGTGAAACTTAGATGGTTAAAACCTGGGCCTGGATTTTCATTCTAGTCCCAGTGGTTGTTATTCCTAGTCCTAGGGGTAGCTATATGAGCCCTGGGAGGCTTTGGATAGCGTAGGGTTTGCCCTCCCCTTCTGCTAATAATAATAATAATAATAAAGGGCAACATGCTGGATTCGAACCCGGAACCTTTGCGTTGCTAGTCCAGCGCGCTACCACTGAGCTAATCCCTTCCTTCTCCCATGGCTTTCGCCAATTAACTAGGGACGGAGACCCTAGTTTGTGTACTGTGTTTGTCCTTGCTGTAAAGTGTAGGAGTGTATATAGTTTAAGTGTATTGTGTACTGTGCTGAAGAAGTGCATGGGTTACTGAGCTGTGGTAATCCGTGGGGTCACTACTCCCCAAGTAACTGCATGCAACAAATACCCCTTGCGGGCTTTTGCCTGTATATAGTTTGGAGATTCTGTCAGGATGACGGGGAAATATGTGTTGTGTTAAGGTGGAGGGTTTTTTTGCTTTGGCTATGGATTTGATTCCGCAGCGGCACAAACAAAGGGCATTAAGTACCGGACCTCTAAAAAGGAGGCCACCACAACCCTAAGAGCCTTTACGGATCGCGATGATATAAGCGGATCTTGCCTAATTTCCATTATAATATAAACGTTGGTTTTCCTTTCACACTAAATATAAAGTTTCCTTTAAAAAATATAATAACTACATTGTTAATTTGCTGACAAGATTCTTTCACCATGAGTTTTGGCTGCACAGGTTTCTCTTATTGTTTAATTGAAGGGGAAAAACCACAGTTCTCCCCATAATTAAATAAAAACAGAAATAGAATGTGAATTGTTTTAATTTAAATTGTGGATAATTGTGGACCTTGAGGTAGATATACAACTCTTAGTCATTAGTCATCATAACTAGTGAAGATTTCCGCAAGGTCATTTTGTATATATATATATAATGTTACCGTTATGCAAATTATTGCATTTTATATCCCTCTCGGCCGCCTTTGTCACCATGCTTTATTGTTCTTTAATTTAAGGTCTTCTCCCATTCTTCTCAATGTATTTATATAAACTTACTAGTTGCATAACAAATAATTTTTATGTGAATGCAAATGCAATAGAAAATCGTTTGTTTCGTATAATTTAAGATTTAACTTACATGATTATTAACAAGAAATTTTTTTTTAAAAACGGTCCTCAACAAGTATAATCATGTTAACTGATTTTGATTGAAATTATGATGATTAGTTGGTTTTTCAAGTATAAAGAAATAATAAAATAATATAGTATTAAAATTGTTGATACATTGATTCAATTCATAAACAATACCTAAAAAAGAGCGGATGAACAGCAATTTGGAAGCGCAAAGATTATTATTGTGTAATTTTGAAGTAAATTTCTTATTTGGTGGGCTTTAGGAGCTATTATAGAATATATTGGCGAGATTCAACAGAATCTGTCCCTCTGGCGCCTTTGGCGCTCAACCTCTCATGCCTCTTAACATTCTCGAGACATTCTGTGCCAAATGGTATAAACCACTTGAAAATCCGTCCAGCAGCATTTGCGATATTAACGCATTTCACAAAGTAGCTTATTTTTTTTGTATATATATAAAAACGCTAGGGGGCACCTGACGTACGCTGGTGATGTCGTCCTAACGGTAACGATAAAATCAGCATTATCGTGCTCATTTGAGGAATTTGAAACCGCAGCGAAGATCAATGAGCAGAAGACAAAATATATGGTTAATACTCGAAAAAATCTGGCTCATGAAGAAGCAAGCATATGCACACCCTACGAGTTTGAAAGGGTTAAATCTTTCAAGTATTTGGAAGCCGTTCTCACTGAAAATAATGAGGTGAGTATAGAAAAATAAAAGAAAGAATAGCTGCGGCCAACAGGGTTTTCCGGATGCTGAAAAATATGTTCAGATTTAGAGAGCTATCGAGAGAGGCGAAGTTGATAGTATACAGAACTATATTGACGCCAACAGTAACATACGCCAGCGATACGGGTGCTCACAAAAGATGATGAACGATTGCTGAATATTTGGGAGAGAAAAATACTTTTGGCCGAAAAATCTTTGGCCCAATAAAAGAAGGAGTTCGGTACAGGATAAGGAAAAATGAAGAATTAAGAGAACTGTACCAAGAGCGGGATTTAGTGGGTTGGATAAGAAGAGGGAGGTTGAGATGGTTGGGGCGCATTATGAGAATGGAGGAAACTAGAGTCCCTAAGAAATTGCTAGATGGGCAGCCGGGAGGGCAAGGAAGAAAGGAAGCCCGGGCGTAAGAAGATGGAAAGGAATCGCTTTGGTGAGAGAGGAGTGGGAGAGGGTGGTTGAGGAGGCCAAGGTCCTTGGGGGGCTCGTAGTGCCACGAAAGAAGAAGAAGAAGAAGGGGGCTCTGACCTCTTGGTGTTTTCAGCAACCAATCCCCGGGAGCCGGCTCTACCTTCCTGACCGCCTTTGATATCCTATCCTCCGCCCAACACCTCGGGAGCAAAAAAATTCTGTGTCAAGCCGCTTGAAAATCCGTCCAGCCAGAATTGCAAAATTAATGCAAAGTTTTAAAAATAGTTAACCAAAATCGTGACTGTTAACGGAAAGAAAATTTCCAGTAACAATATTTCAAATCAAAATGATAGTAATTTAAAAAGGTTGGAGCCGTTTTCTACAAAAATTACGAAAAACTAAAAAAAAAAAATTCAGTAAAATCGCACTTCTTGTAACAGGATCCAAAGAGAGGGATCCATATCAGAGAATGGTAGAGAGGTAAAGAGTAAGGTAGATGACACGTTGTGACTGCCGAGTGAACTCTGTTATATATGCAGAGTATCCTAAGGTATATGGATGACGACTTTTTATCGGAAACTAAGATAGATAGAAAAAAACTAAAAAATACGTGTCCCCGTAGTTTTTTGTTACAAATCCAAATTTAATTTGCAAATTTTGTTTTGATGCTTCCTGAAGCGAGATAAAGGCACCAACTTCATTTTTTCAAATGGGGAGGTGTAGTTTTCATGTAAGAAATAGATTCCTCTATTTTTAGTAAGAAAAATTTACTTGAACGGTTTTTTTCTGTGAGCGATATTTTACAAGTTATGAATGAAAAAACATGATTCTTATAGGAAATTTCAAAATGATATTATAATGGTTTTTTGATTGAATAAGAAGAAAAGTACTATTTTATTATAAATTTTACTCCTCATTAATTACAGATCTTGCTCGAACTGGCGTCCTACATTAGAGATGCGTAGACATTCCTGCCAATTGTACCTTACGGCCAAAGAAATACATCTGTACGGTGGAGGCCACTTCGAGTAAGATCTATAATTTATAATGCAAGGAGAAAAATTTATAATAAAATAGTACTTTTCTTCTTATTCAATCAAAAAAACCATTATAATATCATTTTGAAATTTCTTATAAGAATCATGTTTTCATTCATAACTTGTAAAATATCGCTCACAGAAAAAAAACCGTTCAAGTAAATTTTTCCTACAAAAAATAGAGGAATCTATTTCTTAAATAAAAACCACACCTTCCCATTTGAAAAAATGAAGTTAGTGCCAGTATCTCGGTTCTGGAAGCACCAAAACAAATTTACAAATTAAATTTTGATTTCTAACAAAAAACTACGGGGACACGTATTTTTTAGTTTTTTTCTATCTATCTTAGTTTCTGATAAAAAGTTGTTATCCATATACCTTGGGACACCCTATATATATATATGTCCCTCGTATATCTCCCGACGCTGTATTTAAGCAGTTTCTCGCACTCTAATCCGAGAGAGTGCTCCTGTCATTTACGTGTCATCTTTCACTCTCTACCACTCTACCATTCTCTGCTATGGATCCCTCTCTTTGGATCCTATTACATTCCGAATGATGGATTTTGCCCAAAAAACTTTCGTGTCTGCATCAGGCTTATTGCAATATAGGCATAACATCGGTTTCTATCAAACCACTCAACAAGTTTTCAACCCGGAAACTCAAGTGTTTTTATTAAAGATATATTCAACCCGAATCGAACGATACTGTATGAAATTATTTTAATAACTAGTTCTGTAAAAAAAAAAAGTATATATATATATATATATATATATATATATATATATAATGTTTGCATCCGAAATAGGTATAACATAAAAGTTGTACATCCGGTAGTACCAATTTTCTTCGAACACGAAATGTTGACAAAATATAAAATTTGTTATTATTAATATTATGTAGATGTTAGAATAATAAATATATTGAAATTATGTTAGAGGACAATTTAACTTCATCCCTCCCTTAAACTCCCCCCCTTAAATGAATATTCCTAGAATAATGTTTCAAATAAAAGTTGTAACTCTTTTATGTCGCATCGATGGTAGTACATAAACTACCAAATTTGAGCTTCCTTCAGATATGCAAGGCTCACATGTATTTCCGGTTAAAACTCTAGTTCGGAAATCTGGCCCGATTGCAATACTTCCTCCCCCAGGAGTAAGAGAAAGTAAAAAGATTGTCATGTTCTCTTCTACTATCTTTCTCCATCTTAATTTTGGTCTGCCTCTTTTCCTCCCTTTTTCCCGGGGACCTTTTCATCACCTGTTTGGAGATCCTTGGCTCATCCATGCTGTGGGTATGGCCGAACTATTCCAGCCTCTTTGCCGTTATTCTCTGGAGGATGTCCTTCTTTACATCCATAGCCTTTCTTATTTCTGTGTTTCTGACCCTCTCTAATCTTGATTTTCGGGCAGATCTCCTTCAGAAATCCATTTCCGTGGCAAGCAGTTTTTTTCCCCCTCTTGGCATCCAGGAGTCCTTATTTCACTACCATAAAAGCATTACACTTTCAACTATAGAATAGTAAATTAACTTTTTATTATTCGGTAGTATGTTACTATTCCACAATAACGAATTTAGTAACCCAATGGCCCTGCCCCCTTCTACTATCCTCTTTGCCGCTTCATTTTCCTCCAACTGATCCTCCAACTTGTAAGGTAGAACCCAAAAGTACTTTAATTCCCGAACAGATCTAATTAAATTGCCCTCAATTTCTAGTGGTTCCTCTGCATTCTTGGTCATGTACTCGCTTTTGTAACGGCAAGAGAGAGAGCCAAGCCCGACCGAGAGAAAAAAGATCTCTCTGGTACTCTCTGACTTAAGCAGGCTAGAGTGGGGAGAACCTGTATATAAGCCAGTAAGAGACCTAGAAATCAATCTATCAGTTTCAACTATATACATCGCATCGTGTCAACTCTACTCTCACCCTTTATTCTATAAAATCATTACAAGTCCAGTGCAGTTTGTGTAACTTATAACAGTGTCTTCATATCTCGTCTAATTAATCAAACCCAATTTTTCTCCTCATCAACTCCATTATACTTTTCTTATAATTTATCTTCATACCCCAATTTTTGTATTCGCAAGCTAACCTTGAACACATAAATGTGGCGTCCTCCGATGTCTTCAGTGATAATAATCTGGTCATCTGCGAAAAACAGATTGTGTATATAGTTATTATCACTTAATTTTAAGCCTATCGGGCTACAGATTTACTATTTTCAATATTAAATTAATAATTGAATTAACCTATCAAAAATTATTTGGTATTATCATTTATTATTATTATTATTTTTTTTATCAAAACAAAATCCTTGATAAGTTTTGTTGGCCAATATAAACATTACTAATAAAAGTTTTATTTAATTACAGTATAGTGTATCATTCTATTATTTATGAACAGTCTATTGACAAATGTAAACTCAATTAAACTTTTATATCTCTTCACCCATCTAATAAACTGTAAATTTGGGCATCATGCCAAAGTTTCTTTGATTTACTGACTGTAAATTATAAAATCCTATTGTTTGTTATTGTAAAGTATCTTCTTATTTTTTTTTTCACACACTAAAGTCTAGGCTTTATGGCTAATTATTTATTTTATGCAAATAACGTTCATTTTAAGAATAAATCATATTTTTACGAGACACTAGAGAAGGAGAATTAGTTTTTTGAATAGTTCAGATTTTATCTTTCTCCTAGTAAAAATTCATTCATTAATGTCACACTTCCGGATAGATAGATTTTTAATCGACACCTTCATGACTGATTGCGATGGTAGTACCTAAATGGTAAATCAAATTTGCAATTTTTTTTTTTTAATTAATTTTTGAAATATTTGCTGTTTTTCTCAAATTCAAAACTTGAAATTAAGAAGAATTATACTACTATATGACTGAAAAATGTCTTAATGATGCTTATCTTTGCTAATAAGTAGCACTTCATGAGACAATTATCTGTATGTTTCTTATGTATGATATTTAAAAATCACAAAGGTGACAAGATATCCGATATATTTTCCGTGATAGCCTGCTTCTTCTTTTTTGTGGTCATCGACTAGTTTCATGGTTTTTCCGCCCATCATCAGGATGTTTTTTGTCACATGACACAGACTTGCACAGAGCAAATTCAGTATTATTATACTTTTTAGTTTATACAGAGTGTATAAACAGTTTGCTCTGTGCAAGTCTGTGTTATCACACGGTTTGGACAAAACAACATGATGTTGGGCGAAGATCCGGCCACAAAAAAAAGCAGGCTATTTAAAAGCTTTTTTTGAGTTTAAAAGCTTTTTTACAAAGTCTGACTCAACTATTAAAGATATCATGATCTCTTAGGTTTCCGCGGTCATTTTTCATGAAAAACACTGGGTTTTCATGCGTTTTCGGGTTGAATCCGCGTCAGTGGTTTGCTAGAAACCGGCATTTCGCCTATATTGCAACGATCCTGAAGAGGCTCTTCGCAGAAACATGGGTTTCTAGCAAACCATTGACGCGATCTTAACCCGAAAACTCAAGTGTTTTTATTGAAGATATATTGAACA
>JAAEAF010008985.1:0-21912 GCA_011037195.1 Triatoma infestans
TGAATTCTAAAAGACAATAGTGGTCTTCTACCTGAATAGTCCTTTTGCAAGGGAATGTCACATTTTCTTCATAGTTTGATTTTTTTTCAAATTAAATATATTTTTATATTTCTTGCATCCATCACACGTTTCTATTTATGCAACAATCTCAAAACAAGTTTAAAGAAAATCAATGTAACCGTTTTCAAGAAAATTCCATAAAACTCAAACACTTATTCTGGAAAATTACATTTCCTATTAACTGATTTTCTACAAATTTAGAATTCGATCAAGGCTTCTAATATGTATTAAATATCACGTAGGTGGTAAAACCATATATTATATTGATGTGGTACTTTAGAGGAAAGCATAAAAAATTACCGTCCTTCCTGGAAATTTTCAATTTTTGAGATATTCCATTAACACATACCCACACTTCCCGATGATGTAATAGAATCGGAAGAGAGGGATCCAAAGCAGAGAGAAGAGAGAGAGTGAGAGAGAGAGAGTGAGAAAAGAGAAGAGAGAGTGAAGAGAGAGAGGAGTGAGAGAGAGAGAGTGAGACAGTCTCACTCACTAGTTTTGGCCAGACTAGAGTGGGAGAAACTGTTTAAATACAGCTATGTCAGCCATAGGCAGGAGTCTATCGAGAGTCGGGCAGCGGAGTTCATACAGCAGTCACAACGCGTCAGCAACCTTTCTCTTTACCTCTCACTGCCATTTTCTATATTTTAGTGTAAAGTCCAGGCAGTTTGTACTACTTTTCGATTATACAGTGTTCACCCATACTTCTAGTTTATTTATCTATACAACCCATTTACTCTCCCTCTGATACCCTCGCTAAAAAACCTTTTTTATATATTTGGGAGACATCAAAACGTGTCCGGTGAAAACCCAATTTGGAAAATGTTACTACTAGTAACAGAAAGTAAAAATTGTTATATATAATATATATAACAATATATATTGAAATATATAATATTACATATATTATTATATATTGTAAATTAAGATGGGTAAATTAATAGAGTTTTTATGTTAATTGAAATTATATAATTTAAAATTATTTCCTCTTAAAATTAATTAACTCAAATGGTTTTATTTATTTTTTTATTTGAATAAAGAAACTTATTTAATACGACCATTTTTATCTTTTTACTTTTTTAATAAGCAAAACAATTCATTAATGAATAAAATACTGTTCCATTTATTTATTTTCTTTATTTAAAATAAATGTATTTATCTAATGGAGATAATTAATGTGTTATTTTAATGCTCAAAATAATTCAATATTCATGTATAAAATATACATTTTTATTGCATGTTTCTGTTTAAAGAATTTACAGTTAAATTGTGCAGCATTTAACGGCGTGTACGGGGCTCATCCGAGATGTAATATCTCGATGAGCCTGGGAAGACTAGCCACGGTCTTTCAGGCGGAACTAGTCGCGATTACTATCTGCGCCGTCGAAATAAGAAGACGGGGGCTATATAATTCCAGAGTCGTCATTTATTCGGATAGCCAGGCTGCTCTGCGGGCAATTGACTCGTGGGAGATCAGCTCAAGGCTGGTGTGGGACTGCCTAGGTGCACTCAGGGAAATTAGTAGCCATAATAAGGTCTTCCTGGTTTGGGTACCTGGGCACTCGGGTTACAGAGGCAATGAGGCGGCGGACCGCCTGGCCCGGGAGGGTTCAATGAGAGCACTTATCGGGCCGGAGCCGTTCTGTGGCGTCTCAAGATGCCTCAGGAGTGCATCCATTAAGACATGGATGCAGGACCGATCAAGGGAATGGTGGGTCAAAACTTCAGGCCAGAGGCAGGCGAAAAAGTTTATCCATAGCCACTCGCCCAAGCTAACTGCGGAATTACTCCAACTAGGCCGGGCGGCCATAAGGATAGCAGTTGGCGTTCTCACCGGCCATTGTAGATTAAATAAGCACATGCATCGCATGGGCCTGGCAACGGATAGCCTGTGTAGGTTTTGTCAGGAGGAAGAGGAGACGGCACTGCACGTGGTATGTCAGTGCGAGGGGCTGGTCTGGCTAAGGTACCGCCTCTTTGGTAAAGAGAAGCTGGTGCCAACAAGCCTCAGCCAGGGCCCTCTCTCGGACCTATTAAGTCTTTTAAGGCAAGCAGGACTCGAGAGGGTGCTCTGATGGCAGGTGCTCTGATTGACCACCTGGGAGCCCCCCCCCAATTCCACAGTCCGGCTAAGGACAGGATCGGGGGAGGGTCTCCAACTAGGGGGGTGCCACAATAGATCCTTAAGGTTGGTCGCGGTGTCGTTAGGCTGAATAGCCAATTCCCCCGTTAGAATCTAATCTAATCTAGAGGAAGTAAAAAAAAGGATAATTAATGTGATACCTGAACTTGCTTCAATGAAACCAAAGCTTTATATTCGGCTCGATATTTGAAAGCGCAACTCGAAGTTCTTGATCAAAGACCTTTTTTTAATCACGACCCCTAATAATTTTTAATTAATACTAGAGTTTAAAAACTTGTAGACTTGTATAATCTACTATGATAGCCCATTAGAAAAAAAACATAACCCCATCCCTGCCCCAAAAGCTCATTTAAAGGACTTCACCAGGAGAAATGTTACAAATAAAAGTTGTAGCTCTTTATATGTGTAGTTGATATACCACGTTTCAAGAAAATCGTTGGAATCGTTTTCAAGAAAATACCAGAAAACTGAAGAATACATTTCAGTAAAAATTCACTTCCGGTCATCCCCAATTTTTTTCAAACTCAAAATTTCAACAACACATTTAATTTTAATTAATATATTTAAATGACAGAATTGTATAGTAAACTGAAATAGCACTTAAGAGGAAAACCTATCTCCACCCCTACCCAAAAAAGGCTTTTAAATTAATTTTCCAAGAGAAATGTTTTAAATAAAAGTTGTAGATCTTAGCATGTGTAGTGGATATACCAAGTTTAAAGAAAATCGTTGGAGCCATTTTGGAAAAAAATGCGAAAAAGTGAAAAAAAAACATTTTGTAAAATGGTACTTTCGGTTGAGGAATTTCGACCGCTGACCTACTGTCAGATATAAAAACGGAATATCAAGTTTGAACTTTCTACGATTTTTCGTTTTTGAGCTATGCGGTTCGCATACATACATACTAAATACACATACATAGACACACACACACAGACCATTTGCTAAAAACCATTTTTTTTGGACTCAGGGGACCTCTAAACGGATATTTCCGGTGAAAACTCGTTATCGAAAATTTGGAACGATTACAATACTTCCTCTTACTAGGAGTAAGAAAAAGTAAAAACACAACTCATTGTAAAAACATGCAAAAATTAAATTTTTTTTCTATTGCTTGTTAAATTTTACAAACTTTAGAAAATTAAAAAAATAGAAAGTGATCTTAAAAAGTTATCTTCATATGTTGATTTTTTTCCGCGCAAAGAATTTACCAAACTTATTAAACTCAGCAGGTAATAGCAGTTAGGTTAAACATTCTTTAAAGCTGATAGAACCAAAATTGATATCAATATATATTTGTGGCATCCATCACAATAGTTTATAACTTACATATAACTATATATAAAAATATGTTTCATAAAATTTATTTCAAATCCCGCTAAACCTCTACAAAGTAACATAATTATTATCTAATGTGTAGAGTGCAAGAAGTTATAAGCAATTAACAGGAAGAAAGACTAAAAATTTAAAATTTAATATTTAAAAAGGGTACACCAGAGATCCTATCATCTGGACAATATTTACAGTTATTCAATTTTTTGTTTTTTTTTATGAGTTGGTTTGTCCGTAATATTCTCATTAGCAATTCTTTTCTCTTCTCAATCTTGAACGTTCATTCTTTATTGATTATTATTATTACTATTATATTATTATTCTTCGGGAGACATTTGCATGCTGTGGCGGATAAGGCTGGAAAGAATGTCGCCAGACTTAGTAGGCTTATGAGCAACATAAGAGGTCCCAGAGCTAGTACGCGCAGGGTGCTTATGAGTGTTACTCACTCAGTCCTGTTGTATGGAGCTGAAGTGTGGTCAGAAGTAATCAGAAAGGAAGTTTACAGGAAGAGACTGGCACGGGTCCAGAGGCTGGGAGCCCTACGGATAGCCTCGGCATACCGGACTGTCTCGGAGCCGGCAGTTTTGGTTATAGCGGGAGTTATCCCGATTGCACTCCTGGCTGATGAAAGAAGGAGAGTGTACCAAAGAAGGCGCGAGGTGGATAAAGCAGCGGTCTCCAGGGAGGAGCGTGCATATACCTTGTTGGAGTGGCAGTCTTCTTGGGAAGAGGATGTAAGAGGTAGATGGACTGCTAGCCTTATTACAGATGTCGGTACATGGGTAGAGAGGTCCTTTGGCGAAGTGGACTACTACGTTACCCAATTCCTCAGTGGTCACGGTTATTTCTGTGAATATTTAAGGAAGATGGGGAAGAGGATCAGTGGTGAGTGCGGCTATTGTCCGGGAGTGCGAGACGATGCACACCACACCTTCTTTGTGTGTGAGAGGTGGGGTCGTCTCAGGAGAGACCTGGAGCAAAACGTCGGGCATATTACCCCGGCTGGGATAATATCGACTATGCTCACTAATAGGCGGCAGTGGGCATGTGTGGCGCGCTTCACCAGGGAGGTGCTGATTGCCAAGCAAAGAGAACTGGTTGAGTTTGGCGGGAGGATCCCCTGATTAGGGACAGAATAGGGGCCTAGCCTGATGTAGTGCTGCATAAGCGAATCCAGGCTAGGTCTGGTGCCGGGGGAGGTGTTTTAGCCGGTAGGCTGCCTTGGCGGGAGTCCGGCACATACGTGCGTCAAAAGCATTTCACTTCCCTCAAAAAAAAAAAAAAATTATATTATATTATTATTATTATTATTAGTTCTTTTTTTCTAAGAGCTTTTAATGAGAACAATGTGGTAAAGTTAATTTCAGGTTCCCTTTATGTGTGCCCTCTTTTCTGAATATAAAATCAACAACTTAGCATACTATATGATTGGGGTAATTAATTGATATCAAAAAGTAAATAAATGAACAACAAAAATATCGGTTAGATATTCTAACGAAACTTGAAACACTAAACCACCGCACACACAATCAACAATGTCAACAAGTGTAATGTGTAATCAGAAATATAATGTTGATGTAAATTCTCTCTACACGCACTTGATAAATTTACTCTGACGATAGATGAAAATCCGACACTGGTCGGGAATAAGAAAAATATGCATGCTTTGATGGATAAAATACCAGATATTATGCTACAGAATTGCGGACACATATTCAACAGATAAAGTAATTAATTAACAAAACTAAGGAAATAAAAAAAAGAAGGGATTTAATTAATTTCAATAAATTAAACAATAAAGTTGAAATTTCAAAGCAATGTTATTATTTATCATATAATGACAATAATTCAATATAAGACTCAGATAGAATTCTATTAATAATAATCCAGCATATATGATCATATGTTTACCTAATCTCCATTTGAGATACAATATACATATTGTCAACTGCAAGATTATATTACCACAATTAATTGTAATGCAGATAATACTAATTACATTAATATTGTAATCTTTAAATCAAATTCAATGAATAAGTAATTATTAATTATTTAATCAGTTAAAGCTACCTCAGTTTTTCATTTCTTTAAGACTTTAATGTCCAGAACTAAACTAAAGAATCAAATTCAAGACGTTTAGGTTTTTAATTGTTTATATAATTTGTCAAATATTTGAACTATATACATATAATAGTTTCTCGTGTTTATAATGAAAAGGAAATGTTAATGGAATACAAAATGAGTAATCAAATTAGTCCTGAAAATAATATTAATATACTCGTCCACCAAAAAATGGGGCACCTAATTTTTTTTCCATATAATAACACAATACTTCTGTACTTTATATTAGCTTTGGTATATTTACTTTCTCTTACTCCTAGTAAGAGGAAGTATTGTAATCGTGTCAAATTTTCGGTATCGAGTTTTCACCGGAAATATCCGTTTTGAGGTCTCCTGAGACCAAAACCAAAAAATTGGTATTTAGCAAATTGTGTGTGTATGTATGTATGTGAACAGCATAGCTCAAAAACGAAAAAACGTAGAAAGTTCAAGCTTGATATTCTGTTTAGGTATCACCATGAAATCCGACAGTACGTTATCTGTCAAACTTCCTTAACCGAAAGTACCACTTTACTAGTTTTTTTTTTTTACTTTTTTGCAATTTCCTCAAAAATGGCTCCGACCATTTTCTTGAAACTTCTTATATCAACTACACATATTATAAAAAGCTACAACTTTTATTTGAAACATTTTTCCTGGTAAATTCATTTAAGGGCACTTTTGGGGGAGGGGTGGTGGTAAGATTTTCATCTAAAGTGCTATTTCAGTTTATTAGACAATTCTGTCATCCAAATAATGTTAATCAGAATTGAATATGTTGTTGAAATTCCGAGTTTGAAAAAAATGTGCGTTTACTTTACCACTACTAAATAATTTTTTCATTTTTTTGCGATTTTCTCAAAAAAGGCTCCAACGATTTTCTTGAAACTTCTATATAAACTACACACACAAAGATCTACATCTTTTATTTAGAACATTTCTCTGGCTAAATTCATTTAAGGGCAATTTTAAGGGAGGGGTGGGGTTATGTTTTTTCCTAAAGTGCTATAATAGTAGATTATACAATTCTATCATCCAAACAAGCTTAATTAGAAATAAATAGATGGCCACAATTCCGAGTTTCAAGAAAATTTGTAAACCGGAAGTGCGCTTTTACTGAACAGTTTTTTCAGTTTTTGACGAAATTTGGTACACAAACTATAAAATTTGTCAATTATAATTTTGAGAGAACTGGAGTAAGAGAAAGTTGTGTGAGTGTTTTATACCAGTTTTTTTATGTTTAAATATAAAATATGGAGTAAGAGAAAGTTGTGTGAGTGTTTTATACCAGTTTTTTTATGTTTAAATATAAAATATGTGTTAATTACAATACTTTAATCACAAAAACTCCTAATTTTCCGGAAATAAAAATTGAAAATAGTAGAAATTCATTTAATATCGCTTTGTGGTCTGGGAATTAATGATTTCATCGAGCAATCGTTATTCATTATAGGGAATCTGCGAATATGTTGGGAGACCCGGAAGTGATCGTCGAAAAGTCACAACAGATGGAGACAACAGATTCTTTGGCTCTGAGTTCTACGCAATCGGTTTCTTACATCTACAATGCTCAGGGATAAGTTATTGCAAGTTATGAAAGTCACCGTGGGCTTTGAAACTGTTGAAGACGATAGTGAGAAGAAGGTCTGATGGCTAGGACACCAGCATCAGGGCCAATACTAACCAGGAATCATCGTTTAAGCAAGTTAGCTTTGCTTTTGCTAATTGCCATCTCCATTGGACTGTAGAGCAATGGGGTGGCTATTCTCTTTAGAGATGAATCACGATTTAGTCTGTATACTTCAGACGATCGAATTCGTATGTGGAGAAGGCTGGGAGAGCGCTTCATTCGATGTACTGCTAGTGGAAATGCTCCTTTTCTACGATTATCATTTATAGTGTGGTTAGGATAAGTTTGGAGGCCCGCACTGAGTTACTTGTTGAAAATGACGCAATGACCGCTGCTAGGTATGTTGAAGAAGTTCTTCTAGAGCCAACCATACCAATTGCTCCATTTATCTGGGAGAGTTTCATGCTAATACCTATAACGCCAGACCATACAGTTTGAGGCTACCCGTCTGACTATGACTGACTACCCGCTTCTTGGAGGAAGTCGGTAAAAATGTGACGAATTGGCCTGCACCGGAAATGAATCCGATAGAACATGCTCTCAACAGGTGGGTGTTAGAGATCGTGATCAGCCTCCCCAACTACTCTGCAACAGCTCCCTAATCCCCTAAATGAAGAATTTGATGACTTTCGATAAGAGTCCATAAAAAAACCCTAGCCTTATCAGGGCCCTAGTATTTCCCGGGGAGGCAATATCAAGTACTAGGAGGTGAGAAAAATTAGGAAGGTTATTAAAATTTTGTAAACAAAATTTTTAATTTTTTCGTTCATTTACATTTTTAATTTTTTTTTATTTTCTACATTAATCCAAATCAAGAGTTAGTGTAAAAAATTAACACTACAAGATATTATTTATCTAGCGAATTGTATTAAAAATAAAAATAGATGGCCATTGCAATATATCATAAGCAGCAGATGTGGTGGGGAGCTCTGGAATAATAGCGAGTGGTCCGTTTGTCTGCCCAGCAGTGTATGCGAGAGTTAGGCCAGGATTGCAGGTGCGTAAGATATTTTACAAGTTGCCAGTATTACTAACCGCTATAGCCATACTGATACACTGTTACAGCAACTATTTCGACACTAGTACTCTACCGCCTCATCAAGTGGAGCACCTTATTAGGCCCGAACACTGGTGAGAGAGGTGTAGGCAGAAAGAAGAGTTGAAGGAGTGTGTGGAATTGATGACAATGGCTAATAGAGACTGTGAGAGACCTCACATAAAGAACTTTGTTTATTTTTAGTGTGATAAACTTTATCTTTGAGTTTAATAGAAGGAAATTTTAATTTAGTTAATTGAGTTTGAGTTAAGTTAGTTTATATTTCAAATTTTGCTAACTGAATGTTGTATGCGAAATAAATACATGTATGAGGCTAGTATCACACTGAAACTAACCACTCCATCCATATATCTTACCATGTTCCATCTCCCTTACACTATAATAAACGTTATTTAATAATGAAAAACTAAGTGTCTCATTCTGTAGGTTTTTTTATTTGTGGTTGAGGGTATGAATTTAACAAAAAATTCTATTCCGTTTTATTTTAAAAAATGAAATATTGTGGGGTTTAATAACTAGCTGTATTAAACTTGTAAAGTGTCGTTTTCGTTTTTTTGTTGAATTAAAAAATGTCCAGAGGATTAGTTTCAATAGAGATTGCGGCAAAACTTTAGTTTGGATTAAGAATTCGCGACATGGGCGGATAGTAATATCATAGATGACCATCTTGTTGTAGATATCTTTTGTGATCTGAGCACGAAAGTAAGTTTTTCTTTTAAACAAACACTTCAAGATATCCACTACAATTGCAATTGTACATTATAATATGTAGGAAACATCACACCCTTGAATAAGCGTGTGACTCTCACTGGGATAAAAAACATATACGCCTATATTACGAAGCCGCTCATACGGGCGACCTTAGAGTGTAAAGGGTAAAATTGAAAATTATTCATAACTAATTAGTTGCCAATCGCAAATCGTTGTTCTCATTTCATTGTGACGTGACTTTTAGTCATACAAAAATGACTAACCTAATAGTCTTAATTACATTTCAATCATTGATTTAAAGCATAAACTATGGAAGCACTTATGTTATAATCGTAAATCATAATCATAAAGTTAGTAAAGGCAATTTGGTAAAGGATAAGCTGGTGGAGCTACGTGTTGGGTTCTCTGCATTAAGCCAGTGTAATGGAATCGTTTGATGTGATTCCTGATGTAGTAGATGTCTTGAAGAGGGCGGAAGTTAGTTGAGAGATTTTGGAAAGTTAGTGCATCGAATTATTAATACGGATTTTATAAAAATAAACTGTATTTTAACAATAATTTTAACGTATAAATGGTAACTAATAACTAGCAAAATACTTAGGAATAAATAGAAGATCAATAAGTAATAAATTAGAATGATAAAATAAACGAACTAAGATGCACTACTAAGTTTAAATGAAACTGTGTATAGTCGCGTAAACTGCTGCTCGTGTATATGGACGTGCTCGTATCGTCGTATAAGATATAATGATCCTCTCGTTGTATATGATAGAGTTTATATATCGGTGTTGGCCACACTCACACCAAGACATCTGTCCTAGTGTGCGACCTTGTGCGACCTTCGTAGTTTGCTGACCTTATTTAGGTCAGTGGCCAACCTTATCGGTGCTTGCTTTGATGTAAAGTATTGAAAAGGGCTTTGTTGTTTGTTTGGCCGGCATTGTCTTGAAGACGGCGGCCTGCTAGGTCGCTAGTTATAAATTGCTCTTTTATTACTGCCAGCTGGCTTTTTTTAAGATAGCAGCTGGCTGGAACCACTTTGACATTGGTATGACTTTCCATGTCATTACATCAGATAGTTCTAGAATGTATGACTGTAGTCAGAAGAAAGCGCTTCCATTAAACCCCAGATTTTCCAGAACCCAATCAATTTTTCCAGGCAAATATTTAAAATAAAAGTTATATAGGTGCATTTAGCATTCCATTAAAGAAATCCCCGAAAATATTCAAAAAAACCAATTCTGTAAAGTCCCAGTTTTGGTAAACCGGTTTTCTTCAAGTTTGCAATAATTCTATTTAAATACTTTTAATGTAACTTCATATAATGTAACTTCAAAATAGGCAGACATCAGTCAACGGAATTCGGGACCAGCAAAGGCCTCCTACAAGGATGTTGTATGTCCCCCACGCTTTACAAAATATTTTTGGAAGCAGCCTTATCACTATGGAATAAAAAGTGCAAGCAAATGGGCATCAAGATGGGACAAAGCTACATAAACAACCTGTTATTCGCCGACGACCTGGTAGTGGTAGCACAGGACCTGGAGGATGCCGATTATATGGTAAGGAAGCTGCTAGAAGAATACTCAAGCTGGGGACTAAAAATGAATTTTTAAAAGACGGAGTACATGACCGTATATCAGGAAGAAGCACTTGTCATCGATGGTAATCCCATAAATAAGGTGGACAACTTCCATATACCTAGGATCAATCGTCGAGAAGAATGGAAGCTCCGAGAAAGAAATAAAATGAAGAACAGGTATGGGCAGGAAGGTGATCGGAAGACTGCACAAAAAAATATTTATTCGCCCATAGTGGAAAGCATACTGCTTTACGGAGCTGAGACGTGGACGTTGACCGCCGATCTAAGAAAGAAATTACATTCCACAGAAATGGATTATTGGAGAAGAACTGCCAGAGTATTGCGAAGAGAAAGAAGACCTAACCAAGAAATCAGAGAAAAGATGGAAGTAAAGAACAGTGTACTTCAGAGAATAGAGAAGAAACGGTTAGAGTGGTACGGCTATGTGAAAAGAATGGGCGAGGACAGACTATTGAGGCTGGCCCTTGATTGGAACGTGGAAGGAAGAAGAAGAAGAGGAAGGCCGAGACGAACATGGATGGATGAAGTGGTGGAAAGTTTGTATGGGAATGGTTTGAGGGAGGAAGAAACTCAGGAGAGAGAACTGTGGAGAGACACATCTAAAAGAAGTTTTTGGTTGAGGAGAACTTCAGTATTGAGGAAATCCTAAAAAAAAAAAAAATATTATAGATAGATGTAAAAATCATTTTTAAATATATATATTGTTGCGGTAATTCAACAAATTCCGGCAATTCCGGTCGTACGGATTCTGACCGATACCTTCGTGTCAGATGTGATGGCGGTTATAAAGTTGAATATTAAGTTTGATCTTCCTGCGTTTCTACGTTTTTGATATATTTTGTTCAATCTTAAACATACACAACCTATTCACTAACAAATGCTTGCCATATTCAGCGGACCTCAAAAAACATATATTACAGGTGAAAGTTCAATTTCGTCAATATGATAAGGTCATAATACTTCCCACTTATTACAGTAAGTGAATGTGAAAAATAGGAAGCTCCTTTTTATTTACCGTGATATTAATCTTTAGAGTAACTCCATATCCCTTCAAAACAAAATTCTACTTTATTGGTGCCTAATGAGATCCCTGATACATATCCATGTCCTACGTGAACTTTCATTCAAATATGTGTATATTATAAATAAATTCTCACAGTTAGTGAGAATTTCCTAACGGTATGCGCGCCAGATGGTATAAAATCCACAAAACCTTTAGAAATCTCACTGATAGCGTGTTATAAGGTAGTATATTCGTTTAGTACCTAGTAATGGGTAACGTACCGGGTCTTTAATAAAGTTACATCAATTATTACCCTTTGACATACAACAACACGATTCTAATTAGGGCATTTTAAATGTGTTCTCGCTAGAAGAGAAGGTACAATATTACAAGGCAATCAAGGCCCATTTATTGCTTGCACATTTATGTAAAAATATTATTTATTTTTTTCTACTTTTTATAACAACGTTAAATATATTATTTAATCAAGTAATTTATTTAATTATGTTAATATCACAAATATTATTATCATAATTAAAGCAATTTTGACCTGTTCCAATTTAACTAACAAGTTTAGGGTGATTACTTTAATAAATCTCCATTGATCTGCCACAAATTATCAGTGGATTTAACTAAAACAAGTGTGTATAAGCCAGATTATTTATAGACTAAGTCTGAAAATCACTAACACGCTTATTTGTATGCAAAAATGGATAACCTGAAGATAAATATCCAAAAAAAAAGAATTGTTGATTCCAGAAAGCTTAGAATATAAGGGAGTCAAAAATATCGGCATTTACTGGTAAAATAGTCCTCGTCAACCCTACCAGCAAATCGGATACATATTGTAACGCAGCCAGTGGTGCCATCTAGGAGAGAAAGTAGGAACCTCAAGTTCTCTTAGTGGCCGCTAGGAAGCGCTGGCGGCGCGCTCTAGTTCCTCTAGGAGGATTGAGAAGATTCTAGAAGATTCTCCACCGGTATAAATAGTGGGACCGCAGAGAATTTTGGAGAGTTTTCCAGTTACAAACGAAGTGTACGTTTGTGGAAAGTGTATAAAGTGAACAAAGTGAATTTTCATGGTTTAAACTGTGAATTAATTATTATTAAGTGTGGTATTTGTAATTTATTGTGTATAGCAATAAATTGGTGTTTTCTTTATTGAAGTTTAGAGTATTTTATCTATACGAACCCATTTATAACTAAGTTGCAGTAGCTAGTTTAGAAGGGAAAACGTTACAATATTTAATGAAAGTGGTCTATAAAGAAGGTATTTAGCCAACGCATTTACACTAGAGGGAGAGTATTTGATATTCCGCTTTCCACCTATGGTGCCTAACCTAATCCTAATCTTAACCTAAACTTTACCTAAATCTTATCATACAAATTAATATGTTGCAGGAAAGCAAATAGCCTTCTAATATAAGGAGAACGCTCTTCTAATATTGCACGCAAGTCACGTGGTAGGCTTGCTATTTTCCTTTGTTAGCGTAATGAGCATTTTGGTCTCCTACCATTCACCAGAAGATATCCATGTATCTACCACACGTGTAAGCCCAAATAATATTAATTAGAATTAAATATGTTGTCAAAATTCTGTGGATTTAGAAAATCGGTTGACCGTTAAAATGCGATTTTTACTCAAAATTATTTCAGTTTTCTATTATTTTATCCATAAAAAAAACTGACGGAATTCATTAATTTATTTAAATTTCATTTAATTAATTTAAGTTCATTTAAAGTTCATTTTGCGGGAAGGATGCTATATGGTTTTCTCAAGAAAATTCATTTAAATAAGTTTAGATTCTCCAGTTGATTATAAAATTGAAGACAACCAGAAATTACAATCAAGAAAATGTAAAATTAAATCTTGTAAACTGCAGTAAGAAAACAAAGTGTGAGTGTTTCACACCAGATTTTTTTTTTTTATTATTATTCTTTCCACTTGCAGTGTACTCTAAATAGTGGATTATTGAGAACGACTCATTTCTATTCATATAATCCAGTTGGTATAAAGCACGAGGTCAAGAACAAAAAACAATATTCATAAATTTTTTACCAATTTTAGGATTATTGTTTTTAATATTAAAACAAAACAATAAAATCTAATTTAATATAATAGAATATATCATGGTTTCAAAATATCTCTTTCTTTCAAACGTTGTGAAAGTTGAACGATGTAAAATTAAATTTGAGCCAAGTTTGTTGTATAATTCTTTTTTCCGTCACAGTGAGTCTTTCATAAAAATATTTAAATGGAGTGAGGTAATGCGAAAAAAGTAAAGAGAAACCATGGTTATTGAGAGAGTAAACGATGACTGAATTAAATATTATAATATAGGAAATGTAAAATATTGTAGCGGAAGAAAGAAATGAAAGAAAATGATAGTTTTGAAAAATAGTTATTAGAATATTTTATAGTTTGAAAAATAGAATTTTGTTAATATTCTAAATGTACCTTAGTGCAGTGAACAGAGTGGAGTACTACAATCTAGGTCAATGCAAACCAAGAGACAAAGGAACAAGAATCCTTTAAATTAATACAATGCCACTTGGCCAACTGCTTTGTAAGAGAAGTCATTCTTTCGAACAGTCTGCATTCTGCTTACAAAGCCAGAACACTTGCTTCAAGAATCGCTCTCTTAAACTCATGCCAGTAATAGAGATTTGCCTTAATTCTAGATAAACATCATTTATTAAGGTATAGTTGGTTGTAGACACCGAAGCAGAACACTTACTTTTTGCTCTCTTAGCATCAGTGCATATTAATAAGTTAATAATTTATTTGCAAATAACTTTAGTTGTTATTTTAATAGAATATATTTATTGTTAGCAGTGGTGACTACTTTCTTATTACTAATACTACACTCTTAAACATATATACTTACAAGCCCTTTTACTAAACCGCTCGTGCTCACAAGCTACCAGCACACAAACATACACCATCACCAAATACATTGCAATATTAATACATATGACTCAGTATAATAATTTTAATTAAGATAAATTGGGCGGCCAAATTATAATAATAAGAATGTAAATAATGAACATTCAGTCTAATAAAAAGGTTTAGAACAAACAAATATTTAATTTACTTTCACTCAGTTTACTTTAATAACAAAATAATCTACTGCTATCTGTTATTTAATGAAAGTCCATTAGGTCACAAGGGAGATATCAGTTCTGTAAACAATAACAACTTCAAATAAAAGACCCTAATTCATTCAAACTCTTTTAATTTAGATTTGATTAGTTTTCTAGGATAATTCGTTCTGGATAATAAATCAAAACCAGAGGATAGTAGAGTAATGATTCTTAACTCTGCATATTGGTAGAATTAAGAATAAATTAAATGAACCTTCTATCGCTGCTCAGATCTCTATTCTTTCAAATGACATTTTAAATTAAACGTTTAAAAAATGCCAAAACAAACTAACAGGTTGTCCGTCCCCATATTGTTTCGTATTATTCGCCCAGTGACGTCAGACACTCATAGAAATATTAGTTAATATAATTTTGAACAATTCCCTAGTATGCATATTAACTTGCGATCTGTAGTATTTTCATTCAGTTGAGCGGAGATGAGCTGAATGCGGATCACTCTCCCATGGAAGTCGCCACTAGCCACAACAAGGAATGAAGGTTTCCCCCTGAAATTGGGCTAAACCAAAATGTTTTCTGGACTATATTCCGGCCGTATTTTCTGGAACGGCGGTTGCATAGTTGTCTTGCAATGGTTTTATCGTTGACACGGCTACTTTCGCTAAGTCTATACAGAATGATGAAGACCTCACCTGCAAACAGCGGCAATCCACTTCTTCGGAGACCATTACGATTTATTAGTAGCCGGAGTTTCAGTCATACGTTTAGTGAATGATTGGTCTTGCTGAATTAAAGCGACAAATTTGGCAAGACACAAGGATACGACAAGATTAGTGTATTCCAGGGAGTTGTGCCTGGTACAGTCAGTGGGACCATGATAGACTGATTACCATGGAAGTCGAGACCGTTTCTCAAAAACCATCTAAGCGGTGTGATGTGAAATGTTACGATCATCTTGGACCGATGGTGGAAACCATTTAAACAAATAATCTAAACTATCTATAGGTGGGGGCCCTTTTATGCGAGCGCATATCCACTTATATCTTAGTATTAGATACTTGTATTTCACGGTATTTACTCTCTCATTACCTCCGCTCCTCTAATCATAAGATACCCGAACCTTTCTTGCTTCTTCTGTACGAGAAAAGAATGAATGTAAAGACTTACGATTAACACTTCCAACATTCGACTGAAGATCAAACTACAAGAACCCGTTTGGAGGAAAATAGATGGGATTTGGAATTCCTATTGGCTGCTCTCTTTCGCTCTTTCTCGTAGAAAGATGTTAGATGTCGATCTTGTGGGAATTTAATAAGGTATGCTCCAGTGAGAAAATTGTAGCTCCATTGAACCACACTATTTGGAGGCAGATCAATTGTGAGGATTAGTGTACAGAAACCTTAAAACACTTTGCTCCAATCTAGAAATAAAGACAAGATTAGCCTTATTAATTCTTAAATTTTCTGTCATTTGGACTGTAACATAGTCTTCCTGATAACTGAAAAATAAGAGTTGCAACACAGGTTTACTTGTATCTACGGTCCGTACGAGAACAGTCACGCACCTCCTCTGAGTTCTTCGCTTCTGAGGAAAGGATTCATTTCCTAAAATATTCTCATCTACCTGAGCAGAATTCTGATTCCTTAGCAATGCAGAAATTTTCTTATGTAAGTCTTACTGCAATTTTCTTATGTTGCAATGGTGGTGCTTAATGGGTGGGTCTAACCATTTTTTTTTTTTTTTTTAATTTAAGATGCTTCAATATCTATGGTCTTTGGTGGCCGGAGCTTTCTCAATGCAGTGACGGTTTCCGGATAGTATTCTCTCATTACAAGCACTATACATCACCGAACTGTGAGCTGTAGAGGACTTGTCCCTTTTTTTGTTGTTGTTGACCAAACTAATTTGCTGAAGAAAAAAATGGATATAATTAATTTTAATCAGAATTAGGAAGCATAATAATAATCGATAAAAATTTGTTAAATTAAACTAGAATTTCACTGTCAGAAATAAAGTTTGTCTAAATTGAAATAATAAAAGAAAGCCACATTAATTTCAAATACGTTCAGTTACTGATCCTTGATAGTTGTATTTTCTCGTAATAATATAAGCTTCAATTGAATAATTCTTAATACAATCTAGAAATCTGTAGAATCATACACTGGTGTAGACAAAATAAACACTAGTGACATGACATACATTTTTATTATAAATGAAAGTATTCCCAAAATAACTGTTTGGTAAATTTATTGGATCTACGTACGTAGTTCGTATGAGTGCTATTACAGGATGTTGACCTATGTCAAGATGGTTAGAAGAACCTGGTTCATGTATCTCTGTGGGAGGTGAAGTGTCAGACAGGATTTCAACCTGTATAACTGAGCCTACATACTGTAAACATATATACATAAATATCAGTGCCATATTAATTAAACAATGTGACATATTCTATAAAATGGTATTTTCAACTTGCTTGCCGAATAATATTCCTCCTATTTATTTTAACTTTATTCCAGCATTAAATTTATAAGCCTGTCCTGCCTGCCATATTAACTGGTACTGGATTTAAATGTACTCTAAAGAATAGCAGGGCATTACTTCATAATAAATAAAAAATATTATTGTCATTGAAAGAATTAAAGTGGAAGTGCTTAAGATGGTGAAGAAAGGGGAATTGTAGACCAAGAAAACTTACTCCCTTCTATTATAATGATTTTCAATGAGGAATATCAGGAATAGGTAAATATACATTGTCCAGCGTACAATTTATTTTTAGATACGAACAACATCTATGGTCACTGGCATTTCTGAGCTCTCTCGAAGTGTACTTATTGATGAGCTGACCTCGAAACAGTATTCTGCCGTTATATATAACATTGCCCACCACCGGGGACAGTGAGCTGTAGAGGCTCTTAAAAAGAAAACAAAAAAGTCTGTGAGTAGAACTAGACTCGAACCCGCGACATCACGTGGGACTCCGACTCGCAACTACTGAGCTATAATCCCTTCTCTTGCAGCGTCCTCGAATAACTTGAAAAATTTGTGGTAAAAGTGGATAATTCAATATAGCCAAAATTCTGTACATTTTAAAAATGCCTTTAAATTATCAATTCAGTTCGGGCGGGTGTTGGTGTAGTGGTTATGAGCGTGGACTTGTAAGTGGGAGGGCCCCAGTTCGAGTCCAGCGTATAACTGCTAAATTTTACATTTGTTTAAAAAATGTTAATAGTAAAGTAGTAGGTGCTTCCGCCCCCGTCCACGACACCTAATTTGGTAGTTGGACGTTAAGCCCGCCTGAAAAAATAGGCATTACTTTACTTTACTTTTACTTTATCAATTCAGTTGTAAGCGGCAAATTAAATAAATAAATAATAATAATCTATATTATTTATAAAGTTCTTATTAAAAGTCGGTTCATATAAATTTACGCATGAATTATGTAATAAATTAAAAAAATAGCAGACTTAAGAAGAACAAACTACACTCAGCAGCTCATAATTATGGTTTATAGCTGTACGGGGATCCGAATCATTGAGGATTCATAGGATCTGAAGAGCGGAGAACCAGACATTTAATGAATCAAAAGTCAGTTACTCTCCACCTAGGCCAGACTAGGAAGGGACTAGTTCGCTTCATATAAATAGAGCGACTGTTTGAGACAGTTTACAACAGTACAACCAGTCAACAACCTACTTAGTACCTTCTTACTCAGCCAGTCTGTCTCTTTATATTTCTCTCGCTATTTAACTTCTATTTTACTGCAAAGTCTTTGCAGTTTGTGTGTTCTATTCATTATACAGTATTCACCATATCGTCTAGTTTATTTCTCTAAAATATAATTAGCTCTAATTCTCTCTCCTACTCACTTCCATTATATAACATAATAGATGTTTTGAATCAATAGGAATTTCACACAGAGCATTTTTTTGGTTTATAATTTCCCTAACCAATTTAAACTTTTCTTTCAATCATATTCATCTTTTTTAAAGACTTTTAAGTAAAAAGAAAATTTTGAAATTATTATAAACGATTTCTTTTTTTGTTTAATTTATTTTTTTACATGAATAATAAGTTTTTAGTTTGTTTGTAAAAATGTTTTGTGTGATTAAAAAAATAAATAAATCGATTGAAAAATAATAGAGGAAGTCATTTTTGAATGGTTCACTTTAATCCTGCCAATATTTAAGCACAAAAACTACTCTTCATAAAAATTTATATAAAGTATTTAATTTATGCAAGATAATGTTTGAAACGTAGTACTTTAGCAAAGCGGAATGTAAAATATAATATAATTAATATAGAGATTATACGGCCTTACTACTACTATTCCTAGTAGTCTGTGCCTGTAAGCAACGGATGCCATTTTAGGTAAATTTATATCTCGGTGTGTATTCGTGCTAATTCAAGCATATCTTCCCATATAGGAAAAGGGTCCTCATACCATTACATGATTAATGAGATGATAAGAAATAATGTGGATACAAATAATTTTAAAACTCATGTAATAATATTTAAAGTAATTTTTACTTTTTCTTAATCCTAGTAAGAAAATAATGGTGTTTTTCAAAACTGGTATTGCACCGGAAATGTATATTTTGCAAGTCTCCGGCATAAGAAAAAAATGTTTTTAGTTTTCCAATAGAGAGAGGCTATTATTTAATGCCATTTTTTTGGCATAAAAAGAAAAAAAATGATGGTCTTAGGGGCAATTCTAAACGGTGCCCAAGCATGTTTATTTAAATACATCAACAAGTAATATCTTAGTTGACAACATTGTTTAAAGGTTTTTGTAACAAAAGGTAAACATAGTTATTTATTTGTGGGAGTAGTTCAGGTTTGGCTGAACGATAATTGTAAAAGGACTTTACTCTTGCGTTAAATATTATATTTTTAACATTGAAAATGTTTTATGGGAGTTGTGGTGGTTGGTTCTGCAAAGCTGGAAAGTATCAGAGACATATTCCGTGGTAGCCTGCTTCATTTTGTGGTCATCGACCGGTTTCGGGCGTTTTCGCCCATATTCAGGATACGTTTTTCAGACAGTGTGACCACACAGACTTGCACAGAGCAAATTCAGTCTATGTTGTAATGGTGTGTGTGTAGATTGGATAATGGAGTGTGTAGACTGAATTTGCTTTGTGCAAGTGTTGTCACACTGTCTGAAAAACGTATCCTGAAAATGGGCGAACGCTCGAAACTGGTCGATGACGGAAAATGTCTCAGATATTTTATGGGAGGATAGTAATCAGAATGTAACGTACGTAACCTAACGTAACGACACTTTTATTTTATAGAGTGGGGGTGAATGGAACATTTCAATCATCACGAATGAGTGGCCGAACGTTTACGGAGACAGTCGAAACAGTTACCTTAATATTATTGTCGAAATTCATGTGTTCCAATTAATTGTTATTTGATCTTTTCTTTGTAGGAGGTTATCTTTTTATCTGTGTTTAACCAATTTCGAATTCAAACTGTTATTATTACAAAAAAAAAAAAAAAAAATGGCCATTCACCAATATTGAATGGTTGCTATGATGTAGCCCCAAAAAAAACTATAAAACATTTACAATGCTTGACATTTTCGTGAAAATCAGTTGTATTTTTCTATAACGATTAAAACTGAAAGTTGGCATCACTGTTTTTTACTTTTAATATCTACAGATTAAAAATTACAACATAGCCACTAATTTTATTGGAATAATTGCCACTTTAATCAGTTGTTCTAGAAAAAGACATTATTTCCTCCATTTTTATTTGCTATAGAGAGGGGGGAAAACAAGACAGTTTATTTAATGAGATTCTGAGATAAAGCGTTGGTCGTACAACATTCCTTTAAAGTGCTATTTTAATAAACATCACATTATTATCCATGAAAGTTTTAAAGACAATTTAATTGAGTTTATAAATTCTTAGCAGTGTTACTGAGCAGAGTTTTTTTTTTTTAATCCATGCAAAAAAGCTTACAACATGGCGTACGTCTAATACATACCTACAATACGATATATTTTTTCTATTATATTAAATTTCAATAAGGTAATCAAATTTGACCATTTTTACTTAAATGAATTAACTAAGACAGTAAATATATTGTAACGCAGCCAGTGGTGCCATCTAGGAGAGAAAGTAGGAACCTCAAGTTCTCTTAGTGGCCGCTAGGAAGCGCTGGCGGCGCGCTCTAGTTCCTCTAGGAGGATTGAGAAGATTCTAGAAGATTCTCCACCGGTATAAATAGTGGGACCGCAGAGAATTTTGGAGAGTTTTCCAGTTACAAACGAAGTGTACGTTTGTGGAAAGTGTATAAAGTGAACAAAGTGAACTTTTGTGGTTTAAACTGTGAAGTAATTATTATTAAGTGTTGTATTTTGTAATTTATTGTGTATAACAATAAATTGGTCTTTTCTTTATTGAAGTTTAGAGTATTTTATCTATACAACCCATTTAAAACTAGTTGCAGTAGCTAGTTTAGAGAGAAAAACCTTACAATATGTTAGAAATAACTGCATTTTTGCATATTCTCTGGAGAAAACGTTTTTATTGCATAATTTGAAAATTAATTAATTAAACCTTTGGAGAAAGTTTAGTTTGAAAAAGTTTAAACTAAACGTTTATAAGAAATAAATAACCTAAAGAGAAATAATAAAAGTGATAAATAAAGGATGCCAAGTTTTTCATATTTTGATCAAACAAAAATTTTGACCAAACACTCTTCAATCACGCAAAATTTTAAGCTGAAAGATTTTGAAGACCTGTGTTTTTTTTATTATTTTCATCTTAATGGTGGCTTCTATGATTTCCGTTATCTTTGGTTTCAGGTGATAATAATTTCAAATTTGTTTCAACTTATAAAATAACGCATGATACTTTAGACTAACAAAATTTAAGTTTTTTTTTTCTATATATAGTAAAAAGAGCATCAATAATTACGGTGAATCTTACTGAGATTAATAAAATCAATAAAAACACTGCAACACTTATTGAACACACACACCACGCACTTTTCAAACAAAATTTATTTAAACGTAACTAGAAAGAAGCAAAGAATAGTTGACGTTAGAGTGACCGAGCGAAAGGTGTTGATGTTGGTTGATGTAGTAGATTGGTATCGTTAACTGATATGGACTGCTTGAAGTGGCTAGTTAGAAAACTCCATGATTGTTCTTGT
>JAAEAF010008986.1:0-21796 GCA_011037195.1 Triatoma infestans
GGAATTCCGTTAGACAGATTAATTAATAGACAAATTAAAATAATGTTATTAAAGAAAACCTTTCTAATAGTTATATAAATCTGTCCTTAAACAGCAAATATCACACATGGTACAAAGAACTTAAGTTTAATAATTATATTGCAATGTTGTTGGTGTGTTGTGATGTAGTTTGTAGTGATAGCTTGTGTAGCACGAGGGTTTAGTAAAAGGGCTGGTGAGTGTATATGTTTAAGAGAGAAGTATTATTAATAAGAAAGTAGATACCATTGCTATCATTAAATATATTCTATTAAAATAATAACTACAAGTTATTTGCAAAGAATGTATAAACTTATTAATATATTGTGAATCTGCCACTGATTCTAAGAGAGCGAAAAACAAGTGTACTGCTTCGGTTTCTACAACACACACTTTCTTTGAAAGCAGAATGCAGACTGTTCGAAAGAATGCCTTCTCTTACAAAATAGTTGGCCAAGTGGCATTGTATTAATTTAACGGATTCTTGTGCCTTTGTCCCCCTAATAGCAATGACCTTAAATTACAGTACCTGACCCTAAAATACATTATTTTTGCCAAAATTATTTCACTTAAAATATTTTTCAAAACTATTTATTTTTACATTTCTTCTTCCATTACAATATCTATGGTAACTTAGATAGACAGTCAATAAGTTGGATATTTAAGATACGTGGGGAATTACTATACCTGAATAAGTACTGTTTTGATAAGGAGATAAAAAACGTGCTCTCTCTGCAATACTAGAGAAGATGAAGATATCTTCCATTTTATAGCTACCTGTCCAATTCTAAATGAATTTAGATTATTGTATCTTAATAAAGCACAATTAGATAAAAAAGGAGTTTAAATATTATGCAAATGGAAAAGACTGGGGTAGCTTAATCAAATTTTGTAGTCAGGCATGGCAATATAGATATTTTTTGGTATCCGAATTGAATTTTTATTGAACGGCAATAGAGGATTTTATGCAATAATTAAAATTTATTAAATGAGGTGTTATTTGTTCTGTTTATTCCTAGTAGATAACATGGAGCCCCAAGTGAAAGAATATAATTTGAAAACAAGTTTTTGATTTATAAATTGATTTTTAATTTTTCCAAAATTCCATTCCATTTTTTCATTTAATATTCTCTTTCTTTTTTTTTCTGGTTTACTTATGTATTTTAGTACCATTATTATTGTTTATTTAATGTTAATTATTTTTACTTTCTAATTATGAAAAATAAGTACTTTTAATTATATATAAAAGTATATATATAATCCGGTTCTGCTAGAACGGAACCGGCCAAATGCGTTGGTTGGCGCAAGCTATGCGCGCGCCATTTTTTTTTTTTTTATGGAGGGGGGAAAATGCCTACGCACAATGTGTGGGGCTTGCACCCACTAAAACCCCCCTCCTTCACAGGCTCTTGTCCACCCCGGAACTGCTTATGGTACTACTTCGGGGTGGTGCCTCGTAATACCACTGCAGGCTGCCTCCGGCCTAGCTGGACCCCGTCCTCGGGAGGTCGAGGTGTCTACTTATTTCGCCTATCTTCATCCGCAGGACCGTCCGGACAAAGGTAGTCACCCAGTCCCAACGATCCGCTCCTGCGAGCATGGCCCTCACCACCGTATCCGGGGAGATCCTCCCGATTTCCGCTTCCAATCTCCGCCGTTCTCGGTCCCATCTGCCGCACCTAAAAAAGGTATGAAAAGCATCGTCTCTGTCTCCATCCCCGTAGATGCACGACGGGTCTCCCACTTTCCCCACCCTCCACAGGTACGCGGCAAAACAGCCATGTCCTGTGAGAAATTGGGTGAGGAAGTAGTCGACCTCGCCATGCCGCCTACTTACCCATTCCAACAGACTGGGGATAAGCTTCGCGGTCCACCTACCGCGGTGCTCATTCTCCCAACGCTCCTGCCACCTTTGCAGTGTGGCCCGTCTGGCCCTCAGCCTGGCATCTACTTCGACTGGCTCTCCCTTCCTCTTCCAAACCTCCTGCCTCTCCCTGGCCTGAAGGTCAATCGGGATCACCCCTGCCATCACTAGGACAGCCGGCTCAGATACCGTGCGGTACGCGCTGGCTATAAATCACATGCGCGCGCCATAAACGAGACTTCTATCAACCAATCAGCATTCACTGATGACTGTGTGGCGCATCGTGATGAGCGCGATAGTGCGAATTATTATTGTTATCATCGCAGTGATCGGATAAATATATCATTTTTAGACATATATTTAGAGTCTAATATCATATATCAATAAGAACAAAATATATCAGGGTGATATTAAATATATTAGATATGGGCAACCCTAAGCTGGGGTGACATTAAGGTTCTCCTTTTAGAGCCACTTCAGGATATTGCACGGTTCTTCCATTCGTAAAATATTAAGGAGAATTAAATATGCTGATAAAATTCTGTTTTATGAGAATCAATAGACCGGATGTGTGAATTTCCTACATTTTCTCGATTTTATTGACAATGATACCAAAGTGATTTGTCATATTTTTTTATACTAACTAATTATACAAAGGAAATTATCATTATCAATTTATTTTAGATGAATCTGGGGGATTTTTCTCTAAAATGCCATTTGAATGTAATATTCGGTTCTAATATGAGATAAATATGTTGCTAAAATCCCAAGTTTGAAAAAAAATCTTTGAGCGTTCGAATTTCCTTAACTGTTTAAAAGAAAATCTGTTTTTATTTTAATTTTCCAGGATTATTTCAATAAACCATACCAGCGGTTTTCTTCTTTAAACTTGGCATACCAACTTGCTCATTTTTTTTTTTTTTTTTTATTGCTACACCAGCGATTCTTACGCTATAAGCAACAACGATCACACAGTAATCACTTAAGCATGCCCGCATACACTCGCACACATGCAAACTCCGAGGGGAGAAGCTACCCAGCGGTAACACTCCCTATACGCAAAGCTAATTGCTCCTATCACTTACAGAGAGAAAATCACGAGGCCATTGGCGTTTTAAACGCCTTGGTGGGTTATCTGGAATAGTGAGGGATGCTAAACGACGAACTAAAGGATTAGAATGGGATTGCAGGGATTGATGGAATTTTTTATATCGGGTTCGGGCAACTAGACTGACAAAAGGAATTTCAGTGTCTCTATGGATGGTTAGATTGGAAACATAGAAGGGGGCATCTACGTTTGTACGAAGGATTTTTGATTGAAGGGATTGTAGTCTATGGAGATTGGAACGTTTAGTTGAACCCCATAGTTCAGTACCGTACGTCCAGATTGGTTTCAATATAGAGTTATATATCAGTCTTTTGTTGTCTAGAGAGAGAGATTAGATCTATTGTCAAATAGTCTTTTCAATAGCCGATAGCGACTGTTAAGTTCAATTCTTTTCAATCGTGTATGTGGATTCCAGTTAAGTCTCTTGTCTATGAACAACCCAAGATAGCGGACGACATTAGTGGGTGGGATAGGAATTGAGTTATAGTAGATTGGGGGGGAGATTGATACGGCGGAGGGTGAATGTGATGTTTTGGGATTTAGTTTCATTCAGTTTAATTTTCCATTTTTTGAACCATAATTCTAGGGAAATGAGGTGGGGTTGTAGATTTCTGTGTGATATTACTGGATCACTATCAGAGGAGAGGATAGCTGTGTCATCTGCATAGGTGAGGAGAATGGTATCAGGATGGGTGGGAATATCCGCGGTATATATGGAGTACAGGATTGAGCCAAGGATACTACCTTGCGGAACGCCTGCTTCGGCTTTTCGGATAGGAGAGAGAGATGCACCGATTTGTACTCGAAAGTATCGGTCGGACAAATAGGAGTTTAGGATAAGATATAAGGTGAATGGAAGGATGCCCTTAAGTTTCCAGAGCAGACCCGGTCGAAGGCTTGTTGCACATCAAGAAAGAACCCGAGCAACACTCTTTCTTCTCAAGGGAGGATGAGATGGCGTTTACAACGCGATGACACTGTTGTATTGTAGAATGGTGATGCCTGAACCCAAACTGGTGATTCGGGATAATTCTGGAGGATTCAATTATAGGGAGGATGTGTTTAAGGAGGAGTTTTTCCAGTATTTTGCCATGTACTGAAAGAAGACTTATGGGTCGATAGGAGGTAGGAAGGTGATGGGGTTTATTAGGTTTTGGAATAGGGCGAATTAAGGAGAATTTCCAGAGTAACGGGAAATAAGCGGTTCTAAGTACTGCATTGTAGATTGTAGTTAGCAGGACAATTGTTTTTTTAGGAATTGCTCATTTTAAAAACTTTTTTACGAGAAAATTATTTTAGGGTATTCTGAGTAAGCTAAGATATCATGCAACCCTATCTGTTAGGGTGCCCACAACTGTTTAATATAAATGGTAATTAAATATTTAGGGTAAATATCCGACCTTTTTAAGGAAATTTGACATTTAAAACTAAACATAATTGCAGTGCGAAAGAAATGTGAGTGTTTCACACCTTTTTTTTTTTTTTTTTGCTTTAAAAAATAGGGAAAAATCCTTTGTTAAAATATATTTACAGGTACATTAATTGATCTAGCAAGTAATTCTTGATATTGATAGAAATATTGATTTTTTTAAATATAACGTTTTTACTGTTATATAACTTAAAATGAAGATTACTTTTCTCAGTTTTTTATTTCTAAAATATTGGACGTTTGAATATAGAAGACATAGATTGGAGCTTACAACTGAAAGGAAGAGATGAAGAGAGGATAAGGCAGGTCTTTTATAGTAGGACAGTCGCGTGTCAACCACATTTTTAGCGTTAGGCAGCTGAGTGAAAAGATGCTTGTTAATAGACGGGAATCCCCACACTTTTGTAGATCTTGTAGTGGTCTACGATTATGTGCCCATTAATCACCTTTGGGAAGTAATTGAACTCAATGATCGCCTTCTAATGTCCCGGCAAGTCTATGACACTTCAAAATTTATTTGCAGAATATGTTCGCGCGTTGTAACTGCTCTAGCGGAGAGGTATGGGAGTCCTCTTTGAGCATGGAACGATCTACTCACTAGAGTATGTTTGCTTATGACCAGGTACTGATACATCATCGACATTTTCCGTGGGTAGCCTGCTTCATTTTGTGGTCATCGACCGGTTTTCCGGGCGTTCGCCCATCTTCAGGATGTGTTTTCCAGACAGTGTGAAAACACAGACTTGCATAGAGCAAATTCAGTTTACACACTCCATTTCTGTGCAAGTCTGTGTTGTCACACTGTCTGGAAAACACATCCTGAAGATGGGGAACGCCCGAAACCGGTCGATGATCACAAAATGAAGCAGGCTACCACGGAAAATGTCTCTGATGCTTTCCAGCTCTGTGGAACCAACCACCACCAGGTACTGATTGCTCAAAAAACATGAGGATGTTAAATTCTGTAACGCTAAGCTTACTTAGCGTACACACTAGTATAGCTATTCGGTGGATTAGGGGATAGGCTCGGGCAACATAGGTGAAAGGTGTATCAGGCATATAATGTCATTTAATCGTACATATAAGTTATAACAAAAAAAAAAAAAACCTGCTAATCATATACAAAGAAAATATTCACTAACTGGGAAACTTAATTAACCTAAAATAACACACAAAAAAGGATCATTCACCTAATAAATAAAATTTTCTCTTAATTACTAATCAGTTATATACACCCCTTATCGACTACGAGTTAGTAGAATGTTCGGGTTACTGTTAAGTGCTTCCCGGTAGTTAAATGTTCCTCGCAGCACTCTCTGCCGTTGATGTGATGAAAACAATGGGCGGAACCTGTCTCGTCTTTCGCGTCTCTTGTTTTCCTCCTTCGGGATATAGTCTGGTAAGCCAGATGTGCTGCCACCAATTTTGAGCAGCTATTGCAACTACGATTTCTCAGGCAGCGTCCAGACGCTCGGTCTTGCTAGAGCTCACTGCCCTTCCAACTCCTCACTTGTGTCCTTCTCTTCTCAACTACCGATCGCTTTCGTCAGTCTCTCCCCACTCACGACAACACGTTTATCACTCTACTATTTTTATTTGTAATTATTTAAGTGACCTATTCTTCTTCAAAATTATCAAATTCAAAATTATCTTAAAGGCAGTGGTAGAAAGTAGATTAATTAGTGTGCGATGGGATGAACCTTAGGCAAAAGCGTCAAAAGAGTGAGTTGCGAGCAGAGGAGATGACAGGATAAGAAAGGAGCCAGGTTGGAAAAAAGAAAAATGAAATTGTAAGCAAAATTATAGAAAAATGCAGAAACCTGTGACGGAGAGAATAGAAAGAAAAGCATTCCAATGGTATGTCTATGTCAAAAGAATGGATAAGAAGAAATGGCCTAAAACGCTTCTGAAAAAACCTTCGCCGGGAAAAAAAAGCGAGGGCGTCCGAGTGCTTTCTGGAGAGGCAGGATTGCTATAATATTGAATAGGCAACCGCTGGATATTGGAGGAGCCTTTGAAAGAAAAAGCGCCTTTTAGAACTTTGGGATATTGTAGAATGTAAATAAAATCCACAGATTAATGTAGGAATGATAATGCAAGATTTATTCATATCGTCTGATAGGAATAACCGGAAGCATATAAAGATTCCTGAAGAAGAGATTCCGTCGCTTATTTTTTTACTGAATACTGAATTAAAACCATGTGGACTCGGAATAGGGCTCTAATATAAGTTATTATAAATAAAACATAAATTCTCTCATAGTAAATACTGTCTTAAATGCTAGTAAACTAAGTCAGTAACTATTTAACCTTAAATGTAACCTTAATGTAACTATGTAACCTTAAAATTCCATGAGCAACTTACCACTTAAACTAACAAATTGCTCCATAATAGATTCTATCAAATACTTTCACCACATTCTAAAACTCTAACATCGTCCCTACTCTCAATAATATTATATTTTTCTTCTTATCAAAGAGGGAAATATTTAAAATAGGATATTCTCTAGATAGAATGAGTATAGAATATTAATAAATCACATTGAGAACCGTTGAATTCAATTCTAAATATTGAACTGTAATAGCTTTAGATAATTGAATTTCAAGCAGAACAGCAGCATATTAAATTAGTTGAATTAAATAACCCTCCAGCGCTGTATATTAGTGGTTGCATTCAATTTCAACAAATAATTTTTTCAAGTAAATATATACATATATTGATTTTGCTACTTTTAAAAGGTTATTCTGAATTCTGTTGGGTTTGTTTCCTTTTCTTTATTTTAATAAAACAACTGCACTAATGTAAAGATCTGCCACTCTTCAGTTTCTCTATTAAAATAAATACATCCATTCTCTAAAGACCTCCACTATCTCGACTACAGCTGGTATGAGTAAGTCTTTCGGAATTTTTATCGCTCTAGATTTGTTTTTCCATTTTACAGTAATTTTAAATTATTTAAACTCACAATATTTCTGACAGAACATCTTTTACTATTTAATAAGCATTTATATAAGAGTCTTGAGGTAGACCAAACACTTTCATTCACCTGAAAATAAGTAAATGTTTAGGTTTAGCGTGCATCAGTTTGAATAACTGGAAAAACTCCTCCTTAAACACATCCTCCCTATAATTGAATCCTCCAGAATTATCCCGAATCACCAGTTGAATCACCATGTTTAATTCAGATGCATCAGTTTGAATGTATTTATTAGAATAAATGTATTTATTGGCATGAAAGTGTTCGTTTAGGTTAGTCACGTGTGTATGTTGTGTATGAATTTGGTGCAGGGGGACCAATGCTGGCCAGGGGTGGCAACTTCTGGCCGTGCCGCCCAAACCGTCTTTCTGCAAATGTATAATGTAAATATTGTACATAAATAGGAGCCACCGCTATTGGAGGGCGGGCAAAAAAAAAGAAGACATTACTTCATTAATTACATGATACAACTTTAATTTATCTATACTTACAATATTCTCAATGTTTATGATCTAAATAATTTATTCTCATGAATAAAACTTATATTATTAATAAATATGTTATTGTTCCAGGTAAGTGAATATTGAATATTTATCCCAGAGATAAGGTGTGCAAGTTTATAGGTAAATATTTTATTCCATTATTCACAAATTTACGATATTATTATTTTACATGGTTATTGCTTATTTTTTCCCGCCTAAATTGTTATTCTTGAATAATTCTAAATAATTTAATTTCTTATTTGCTTTCATTGTTTCAATTTTTTTTTTTTTTTTTTAAATAATACACACATATGCTAGACATGTTAGTTTTTTTTCAGCTGTAGTGTAACAAAATAAACCAGTCCATGTTCAGGGAACTTTGTATCATAACATAATATAAAATATAAATGTATGATCCTTTGTATGGGTGCCAGGGCATGTTAGTATTGAAGGGAATGAGATTTCCTACGCTCTGACTAAGAAAAGGTGTTGCATCTCCATTAAATGGGCCTGAACCGTTTTGTGGAATCAGCGACCAAGTCGCTTTTCTAGAGGAACTCAAATAAGGAGGAGGAAAGAAGGAGGTCTCAACTCTGGTACTTCCTCCCAGGAATTATAACCCGGGAGGCCAGAAGCATCTGTAATGTGATGAGGGGAAGGGAAAGAGGAAGAAATCAAAAGGCAATTAATACAGACTAACAGACGGGCACAAGCCCTGTTTATTACGTGAAACAAAACAAGTACACTGAAATGAAGAAAAAAGAAAATACAAAGAAATAAAATGTCAACTTCAGGCTCCCTTAGCCTGCTGGTAAAAAAATAACTAAAAAAACTATACTTGATGTATGAAAAGTCCTCCTTAAAGCAGACGCACACCTCAAGCTGGGGAGAGAGAAGAGCTTGCACCGCTAGCACCTATAAGCTGGTCTCACGCCACTCAGGCCCAGACTGCCTCCCTCCACTCGGCTTCAGCACTCGGTCAGGCTCGCTCACCTCTCTTGTTCTCTTCTCTCGCGGCCGTCTCCCTCTCTTCTCTCTTGACCACTTGCGCTTACACATCCATCGGCCTCAGTAAGAACAAGCTCCGCATTCTTGCGAGTTTCCTCACGGGCCATTGTAGACTCAGGGGACATACCTGGCGAAGCTGGGCTTGGGAGTGACAGCATGTGCAAATTCTGTGGGATTATGGAGCAAACTCTAATACATCTTCTAATGGACTGCAGCGATGCTGCCATTCAGAGAAAATTCAGGAACATACCAGGAGTAGTTACCAGGAAGAGGAGGGAACATAACCTTCCCAAGAGCCCTCCAGAATATTAAGATTCTTTAGGGCTCTTAACCTGTGGGGTTGCTATAGACGAAAGATTGCTCTAGATTAACCTACGGCATCGAGGGGCATAGCACAATAGACCGTTTAGGTTTTAGTGCAACGGGTCCCTTCATCTCCCCCTTTGAATATGATTATTACAATTAATAATAAAATGAATGAATGAATGAATAAGTTTATTAAAAAAAAATCATCTGCACATTTATACATTGGTAAACAAAACTACTTAAATAGACATGGAATCACCGTCTCCCGTAGTTTGAACAAATAAAGAAAAATAAACCGAGTTTTACAAAACCAAAATAATAACATAAAAATAACCTACGTTTTCACAAATTGATGAATTTAAAAATTAACTAAAAAAAAACAAAGAATCTTTTCTTCTCTTAAAGGTTAGTTATAGCTACATATATTATTACTAAGTCATTTCTATGTTATTTAAAAAAAAAAAAATCAAGTGCTCTATTCTCATTGCTATTTTGATACTACAATAATTAAGAAATAGGGAAATTAAGAATACGCCTTCTCAACTCCCATGCATTTTTTTTACAAATTGGATTTATTGTGGCCAATCAGATCCATTCAATAAGGTAACAAAATGTTCCAGAGACAAAATATCTTTCCCCGAAACTCATCAAACGTAAAGGTGACAAGTCAGGACACCATATATAGTACTTGTAACAATAACTAATCAAACATAACACACAACATTTACAAAGAAACAAAATTCAAATAATGAAAATCTTTGACTACGAAAATAAAATACGCAATAAAAATTATCATATTTTCTATCAAATTAATTAAATATATTCAATATATTGAAGATTAAACCAAAGTCAATTCAGATAAATTTATTTCATAATAATTCGTATTTAAAGTTTAAGTACGAATTATTATGAATTTTAAGTCTTAAACTAAACCAAAAATGGAACTTTATTCAAACAAAATCCAGATCACAAAAAAGAAAATATCAAATTGTATATCATATTAAATTTTATGTTAATAGTTATTTTATTTAAGAACTGATTCAATCCAAGTATACATTTAAAACGAAATAGTAGATTAGAAGAATTCTTTCTAAACTTTTTCAAACAGAATTGTTCTATAAGTTCATCAAAATCTATTTTTCGGAAGGTCTCATTTTCGATGCACAAAATACTCAATGAAGACAACCTCGTCTGGGTAATGTGCTTCTTAATTGATTTTTGATATTTTTAAGTCTTGAAAATGACTTTCTCCGGTACAATTAGTGACTAGTAAACTGAGAAATAGCCATAAGATTGATTCCACATCGGGGAAGGCCACTTGAATATTTTCTTTGAATATTATTTGATACAAGTGGTATGCGACAATGTGGAATTTTTTGAAGGTTTATGCGTTTGTCTCACATATGTGTGGAAATGAAATAGTTCTTCAGTAAGATTTTGGTTGACATCTTCTGGGTATTCTTGCATTAAAAGCTCAACACCTCTTTGATAATGTAAGATCGGCAAGAAAGGAAAATATTTTCACTACATCATCATAAACAGAAGCTCTTCTTCCTAAATTTGATTCTAGTGCACCTAATATAGGAATAAATGATTTAATCCTAAATTTATCTCTTGAAGAGAGTTCGTCTAAGGCATCAGGGTCAGATGAATTTTCGTAATTCCCTTGCTTTTTACTTCTTATTATCATTCTGGCAGTTCTATACTCAGTATTTGGCAACGTGTTTTTTGCTTGTTGCTCAAGTGCATCGAAATCTTCTCTAATGAACTGAAATCAAAAGGCAAGAATCAAATGATCGTGTACACAATCCTAAAATAAGAATCTTTTCTAATAACATTAACACGTGTTTCATATTATTGAAGTAACAAGAATATAACCGAACGTCGGGATATCAATGGGTCTGTTCGTTTGTCTGTTCCAGTCTACACCAATCTGCACTTTATTTATGCAAGAACAAACCAGAGCTTAGTAGCATAAGGCAGGCAATATTTGCCATAGCTATCAGTGAACGTATGAACTATACTTTGGTGCAATCTAGTATATACAAATGAACAGACCCAGTGTCGCCGAACGCGTTGATCTTAACCAATATATTTTTATGTTTGTTTATTAGTCATATGCGTAGAATTTCTCCTTATTTTCGATTCAGTGTTTGAGTGTTCATTGATTTTAGAATAATGTAATTTTAATTTTGCTAACAATTTGAATGTAGGCCCCTCTTGATATTGAGGCCCTAGGCTGAAGCCTAGTTAGCCTATAGGAAAATCCAGCCCTGGGTCTTATAGTTCAATCTCAACAACTGCCTCCTCAACTCCAGCGTACCGAGGATAAACTATATCTACTGGTCTCAGTAGATGAAAGGTCTGCATAACTCATTCATAGTTCAACAGTTTATAAATATTATATCGTTGTGTGGAGTTTGCTTCATCTTTAAACGTCTTCCTTATGTGCATTCTCAGCTGGTCAACCCAGCTTTTAATCTGGTCGACCCGTTATATCCAAGTGAATAGATGTTCTACATTTCTCAGCATAATCTTTCCAATTATTGACCCAGGATACATCATTTCTGATAATTACTTCTCCAACTATTCGGAGAAATCTCTGGGGTTCCATATTTAAAACTTTTTCTACCTACCGTATATGTAAGTTGAAAGTATGTATAAACAAAGGATCTACACCGGTTTCCTTATAATAAAATAAATACACCTGATTTTTAAGGGGGGAGGAGGGGTTGAATTAGACTTTTCCCTAATTTGCCATTTTCATTAATTATTCAATCCTAATTTATCACTGTAATAATAATCAATATAATAATTAAATGTTGTGCCAAAATACAGCTAGCTTGAGCATGTCATTTTTACTTTATCTTACAGGAAGTATTGTAATCGTGCCAAATTTTCGATATCGAGTTCTCACCGGAAATATGCGTTTTGAGGTCCTCTGAGACCAAAAAAGTAGTAGAAAATGGTGTGTGTGTATATTGTGTATGTGAACAGCTAGCTCAAAAAAAAAAAAAAATCGTAGAAAGATCAAACTATTCCGATTAGGTATCACCATGGGGTCAGTAGGTTATCTGTCAGAAATTCCTCAAACGGAAGTACCACTTTTTTTTTTTCTTTTTTGGCGCATCAACTACTAAGGTTATTAGCGCCCCTCAAATTTTCCATTACAAACATTTCCTCTAGAGCTGGGTAGGCGTTCACCCCAATCATACTCAGCATCCAGATCGACGTCTTTGTTTCCAAAGGTGGTCGGAGCGTGGTAAGCAGGGGCTACTCCCGTTCTGTCCTCCCCTCTTGACCATCGTGCTTGCCGACGGGGGGTGAGAGTCAGGGGAGATATGCGCCATCCATTAGGCCAACAGTAAATTCCGCTCCCCATTAAAATAGAACCTAACAAACTAACTATACCATATTCCTAACTACCTAACTACTACCTAAAATAACTAGCTAACAACCTAAATCTTATTATACAAATTAATATTCTTCAGGAAGGCAAATAGTCCTCTGATATATGGGGAACCATCTTTCAACATTGCACGCAAGTCGTGTGGCAGGCCTGCTCTTTGCCTTTGTTCACGCAGTGCCTGGCACCCTTCTAATATGTGGGCCACCGTCAACCTTTCCCTACATGTTGGACATTCTGGTCTCTTTTCATTCACTAAAAGATATCCATGTGTCAAACGCGTATGCCCAATCCTGAGCCTTGTAAGAATGACTGACTCGCGCCTAGGGAAACTCTCAACCGACCTCCTTAACACACACGATTTTACCTCCTTTAATTTTTCATTTAGACTATTCCATTGGGTTTGCCATTTTCTAGCAATAACTGTTTTCATCAATGTTTTGAGGTCAGTTGATCGGACAGGGATGGCATATTCTACATTTGAAGACGCAGCAAGTTTGGCTGCTTCATCGGCTTTTTCATTTCCAGATATACCTATATGACCTGGCACCCACACAAATATCACTCTCTGCCCGCATGTTGACAAGTGGTGTAATGTATCATAGATATGATTAATTAAAGGATCATTCGAAAACTTATCCTGGAGCGCCTTTAATGCGCTTAAGGAGTCTGTCAGCACCAGCGCCTTAGGGCAATTCCTATCACTAATCATTTTTAAAGCCTGCCAGATGGCATATGCTTCAGTGGTGTATACTGTTGCGTTATGGGGGAGTGTCCAGGTAGCTGTAACTCCTTCAGTGTATATTGCACATCTAACACCATTGTCTACTTTTGACCCATCTGTGAATATCGGTCGATAGTCCATATAAAAGTTTAAAATTTCCAACAATTTCTGCCTATAGACAAATGGAGGGGTTTCTTCTTTCTTATGGGTCGATAGGTCCAAACGGATGCATGCTGAGTTCATTAGCCAAGGGGGTTGGTGATTAAAATTCCAGTGTTCTATTGGGCCAATTTCCATTTCCTCCGCTTGTAGTATGGTCTTGGCTCTAATGCCAAAGGGCCGCGTCCGTGTTCTTTGCTGATGAAATTGTTCATTGTAGGGGTTCTCAAATGTTGTTGAAAACAATGACTGAGTTGGTTTCCCCCATATTCCAACGTAGTAGGTTAGGATTAACTGTTCTCGTCTGAGTTGAGGTGGCAGTAAACCCGATTCAACATATAGACTCTGCAGGGGACTTGTGCGAAAGGCGCCTGTAATAATTCTAATACCCTCATTGTATACTTTATCTACTACTTTAAGTCTTGATTTGCGTGCCGAGCTATAAATTTGAGATCCATAATCTAATTTTGAACGGGTGAGGCAAATAAATATACGTCGCAATATGTCTCGCTCCATTCCCCATTTATAGCTTCCTAAAAATTTTAGAATGTCTAAAGTTCGTTTTGCTTTTATGTATGTAGATTCGAGATGCTCCTGCTAGTTCAGTTTGGAGTCAAATACGAGACCCAAAAAGCGAACGCTTTCTTTATATTCTATCGGTGTGTTATTCAAAAATAAGCTGGGTGGGCTATGTTCGTGTCTTAATCGACAGAAATGAAGACTTACTGTTTTTTGACGCGAGAACTTAAATCCGTTTTTAGTAGCCTCTGCTGCCACTCTGTTTATAGTTTGTTGGAGAATTGCCCCAACCTCATCCAGGTTTTCACCTGAGAGGTAGATGGCAAGGTCATCAACGTATAAGGATGCTTGTAAAGGTTCTGCCACGACTTCGGCTAGGCAATTTATTGCCACCAAGAAAAGAGTTACGCTTAGTATTGATCCCTGGGGTATTCCATTGTCTAGATTGTAGGGGTTTGATAAGACTGACCCCAAGCGCACTCGAAACCTTCTTAATTCCAGGAATCCTGGAGGAACTTTGGTAGATTCCCTCTTAATCCCCACTCATGGCATCTCCGCAAAATGCGTACCTCCACGTGGTATCGTAGGCTTTTTCGATGTCAAAAAACACAGCCAGTACATGTTGTCTATTTAAAAAGGCGTTTTGAATATAAGCTTCTAAGCGGCTCATCTGATCCAGTGTTAGAATGGTGTCTGCGGAATCCCGCCTGGGATTGACTATAAAGTCCTCTAGTTTCAAGAACATACACCAGTCTATAGTTCACCATGGCTTCAAGGACTTTACTTAAACAGGTGGTCAGTGATATGGGCCTATAACTGGAGAGCTCACTAGGATTTTTTCCCTCTTTGGGAATCAGAACAATAAGTGATTCTCGCCACCCGTCAGGATACTGCCCTGTGTTCCATATGAAGTTATACAAATTGAGCAGGCAAGTTTTCCCTGATGCATCTAAATTCCTTATCATTGCATACGGTATACCGTCTACACCTGGTGAGGTGTCCCTGGTTTTCATTATGACCCTTTCCAGTTCTTGCATAGTAAGGGGAGAATTGTATTCTTCGTAAGTGGTTGTATTAAAATCTAATGGCTGCCGCTCCATCTCTGATTTTCGTTGGATAAATTCAGACGCATATGCCTGGGTACTTGATACTTGGGAAAAGTATCTGGCTAAGCACTCAGCTACGTCCTGTGGTTCAGTAATTATAACATTGTTTGTTGAAAGAACTGGTATAGATGGGTTATTTCGCCGGCCAGAGAGAGCTTTCACCTTATTCCAAACTTCTTTCAGCGTAGTAGTAGTTGTGATTCCTGACACATAGGTAGCGAGGGTTTCCTTTTTGGCTTTTTTTATAATATATCTCTCTTTGGCCCTCAGCATTTTGAAGTTCATTAAATTCTCTCCTGTCGGGTACCTCTTGAGTTTATTGAAGGCCCGCTTTTTCGCCGCGTTGGCAATTTTACATTCAGCGCTCCACCAAGGGACAGGAGGTCTTGAAATTTTCCCGCCTACCTTCGGTATGGTGCTCTCTGCGGCTCGTATCAGCGCTTGTGCAAACATTGCCGAATCAACTGTGGTATCTCCCGTCAGTGAGGGCGTTACCACTCTTGCAGAAAAGTTGGACCTGTTTGAATGTATGAATATATACCTCCTAATATCATATTTCTTTGGGGGTATATATTCAGATCTGGAGATGGAGCTCTTCACTATTATAGGGTAGTGGTCACTGTAAAACAATTCATCAGCAGTTGTCCATTTCAGCCGAATGGCTATGGTGGGTGTCGCAACACCCAGGTCAATTGAGCTAAAGGTCCCCGAGTGTGCTTTGAAATGTGTACTTGCTCCGCTGTTGAGGAGAGTTACGTTTGAATTATCAAAGATTTCCTCAAGAATTTTTCCCCTAGCATCGTATTGTGGGAGTTAAAGTCTCCCATGAATAGTAACGGCGCAGGTAGCTGTGAGAGTAAATTCTCTAAATCACTCTTCCGCCAGGATGCATCCGGCAAGTAAATACTTGTTAGGGTGATCTGTAGCGGTGTCTCTAAACGGACAGCCACAGCCTGTAAATTTGTTTGTAAAGAGATCCGCCTGCAGCGCAAATTTTCTCTCACGCACACGGCCACACCGCCGTGCGCTCTTCCACCAGGAGCGGGTTGTATCTCCATACCGTATAGATTGTATCCAGGAATCTTGACGGTATGACCAGGGCGTAGTTTAGTTTCTTGAAGGCACATACCTAGTGGGTGGTACTTCGCAATCATGCGTCGCCTTCTACATTATTGATATAACCCCGCATATTCCATTGGATTATGGATTCAAACATAAAAATAGTTCTTTGTGAAGAGTAATCACTCTTGGCAGGATTTCTCTCAGCAAAAATTGGAAAGGGAATTTTACAGTTTCTTCTTTGTTTGCTTTTACCTCATTAAAATATTTTATAATAGAGCTGTAGTTATTACTGGCTATGAACTGGAGAAAATAAATTTTTAAATGCATAAGAGATTATATATATAATAGAGGCAGTTAATCCGTTGCATTCTTTCCATATTTTCCTTTAGTTCGCTCTCTTTTCCGGTGAGTCGAGGGCTGATCTGAGATGTCGCCACCCTCCGACTCAGAGGCATCTAAATCCGTTCCCAACAATTTCCATTGTTGGTGAGGGGGGCGGAGATTATAATTGGTGTTGGGGGCTCTAGGGCCTCCGATCTGCATCTTGATTTTGCTACCTTGTACCCTCACGGGTTGAGGTAGCTTTTTTTGAGTTTTCCTTCTTGGAGAGTGGCGAGGGGGAGGCATAACTTGCCAGCCTTCCTCCGAAGAAGGATTAGTTTTGAGTAGGTCTAAACCTACCGTGTTTTGAAGATACCCATCACTTGTGGGGTTCTTTATTGTTAACCTTGAAGTTGACGGTGCCCCGGTGGGGTCTATGATAGAGGGTGGTGGTATATTATCCACCTTATTATTTATTGTTCCCTTTAAGGCCGGGGACAAGCCAGCTTCAAATGTGAATATTCGAGTTTTTACCTTGTTGGCAAATGACGTAGCCGGTGTAGCATAGTACTTACTCTGCACAATTGCCTTAACCTCAGGGTAAGACAATTGTTGGAGTGTTTTAATCTTCTGTATTTCCTTTTCTTTCTGAAGTATTGGACATTCACTTGATTTTGCATTATGATCACCACTACAGTTCACACATACAATGGGTGGTATGCATTCTCCTTCATGGGCCACTTTACCGCATACACATATATTTTCAACTGCCTTACATCTTCGCGACGTATGTCCAAATCGCTGGCACTTAAAGCAACGCATCGGCGATGGAATATACGGACGAACCTTCAGCTTGTAAAAGCGGCTTCGATTACTGAGGGTGGTTTTGGCTTGTTAAATGTTAGTACTAAGGAGGCAGTATCTACAAGAGATTCTCCTTGCTTCCTCTTAATTCTTCTGACATCAATAACTCCCTCTGATGCCAATCCTTCCTTAATATCGTCGAGGGTGCTATTCAAGAAGTCTCTACAGATAATCACTCCCTGCGAGGAGTTTAATCTCTTATGGAGAGCTGTTTCTAGTTCAATCTCTCCTAGTTTACTAAGGGCCAATATTGCAGTTGCTTGGCTTGGGGATGCGGCTTCAATGCAGATTGAACCGTCACCGAGCTTCTTCACACTTTTAGCCTTTCCAATACTATTCTTGATTAGAGTGCTCAATTTGAAGGAGCAACAGTTTGTAAAGTTTCCTTCTTTCTTTTTCAAGATATAAAAACGTGCCCAATTATCTTCCTCTAAATTTAAAAACGGAATGGTTTCTCTTTTTTTTCCTGAGTTGCCTCCCTTTGCTTTCTTTCTCGGCGGGGAAGAGGGTTCATAATGTTGCAAGGTTATTGCAGCCTTGGCTGATTGTTCAGTCGTTTTTTGATTATTATGTAGGTCCTTATTCTCGCCAGTGTCAGTAGCCATTAAGTTACAGTGCTCGTTGGGGGATTTGGGATGGGAGTTAGGTGAAGGTGGGTAATTGATAGGAATAATAGGAGGGGTAGGGGATGGGTGTTGGAGGATTTGGGAATTTGGGAGAGGTGGATTAATTGGTGGGCATTGCCCTCAAGAGGAATTTTGTCTATCCATAACAAAATTTAATATTCGTCGATATACGTGACCCCGCCTCCTCGGACGCTCAAAGTGGACCCGGTTACTTTCCGGGTGGGCCATCGCACACGATATAGTCGGGTGCCACGAAAGGCGGCAGTCCGACGCTATGGCGTCGACCCGCGCCCCCGCGACCCCCCTTCTAACCCTAGGAACCCACCTGAGGCGGAATTCCCTAGCCTTCCTGGGGTCGGGCTATCCCCTAGGTAGAGCTCTCGGGTGAAGCCGAGGCCAAAGACATGTGTTGGGATTGGATGCCCGCAGGTCATCGTCTCCCTCAATGTCCAGGACCCTCTTTTCCACCCTAGCCCCAAAGCCTGTGCCGGCTAGCACGAGGGAGAGGTATTTATACTCTGAACTCTCGACGAGTGCGTGTCCTTGTTCATGCAGTGTGTGTGGTCGTCTGTAAAGTGTCGTGTGTTCAGGTGTGAGTGAGTGTGTGTGGTGGGGAGCTCAAGTTTACCTGTGGGTGCGCTATACCCAAGTAGTTGCACACATCAACTACCACTGCAGGTCCTATGTGTAGTGTGCATTGTAAAGGGTGTTAGTATGGGTGTATATTGTAGTGTTGTTAGGCTGGGAAACCCGCAGGGACGCCTAGATCCCTGAAGAAGTGGCTAGTCCACTTCCTCCTACGGGGCAGTACCACTTAATGTTTTTTTTTTTTCACTTTCTTGCAATTTTCTCAAAAATAGCTCCGAAGATTTTCTTCAAACTTGTTATATCAAATACATATACAAAAATCTACAACTTTTATTTGTAACATTTCTCTAGAAAAATTCATGTAAGGGCACTTTTGTAAGAGGGGGGGTTAGGTAGGTTTTCCTCTACAATGCTATATTTCAGTTTATTAGACAATTCTATCATCTTAATAATATTAATTAGAATTAAATATGTTGTTGTAATTCCAAGTTTTAAAAAAATCGGATGACCGGAAGTGCGTTTTTACTGAAATGTATTTTTCAGTTTTCTGGTATTTTCTCGAAAACGGGTCCAACGATTTTCTTTAAACTAGGTAGTGAACTACACATATAAGGAAGCTACAACGTTTTTTTTGAAAAATTTCTCTTGATAAAGTCATTTAAAAGGGGTTTTTGTGGGAGGGGTGGGGATATGTTTTTCTCTAAAATGCTATCATAGTTGATTATACACAATTCTACCATCCAAACAAAATTAATTAGATATAAATAGATTTCCAAAATTGCGAGTTGCAAGAAAATTAGTAAACCGGAACTTTTACTGAACTTTTTTTTTCCAGTTTACTACGAATTTTGACGAACTCCGACGAATTTCATTAAATGTGGTATACTAATTATAAAATTAGTCAATTTCAATTTTGAAAACTAGAGTAAGAGAAAGTTGTATGAGTGTTTTACACCAGATTTTTTTTTTTTGTTATTATTATTAATTTTAATTTTTGTAATAGCTATTCTTATTTTATTTTTATTATTAATTGTAACAATCGTATACATTGGAAAAGAACTTATATTTTGTTATATTATGTATCAATCAGTTCTCTGATGATGGATAGGTTCTCTAGTCCGAAAGCTAGGACAGAAAATCAAGGGCTGAGGAATTTTTATTATTATCCCTAAAACAACATTAATTCATGTAGTACACGACATCCATCCGAAAATAGAAATGGTTAATGTTTATAATTGCCTTTCTCGCACGAAAAAAATAATACATTTTTTAATAGGACATGCAGATAAATTTTTAGAAACATATGCATGTAGTATAGAACAATTTACAATTGAATTTTTAATTGTGTAATTTAAGCAAATTCAATGCTAAAACAGATTGCATTATTTTGTGAAAACACATTGAAATGGACATTAATTATTTAGGCGTTTGAATGAATAATCAAATTGTTCTAAATGGTATTTTGGTCGACATTATTTCACGTCCCACCATTGAACATTTTTATATTATGTTATTTTTTCGCTATATTTCTTGTTATTTCAAAATATTGTTTCTTTCTCTTTTCCTTTTTATATATGTAGGAAAATAAATAGAATGTACGCCAATTTATGAATGACATGACTCAAAGTGACATTCTTCAACTAAATTTATGTTATATTTCAATATTTCCTTGTTTATATCAAATAAATTTACATTCAATATCATTCAGCACTCAGCAATATTATTTCTGTTTGCCAGGTTACATTTTCATAATGAAGAACTCTTTATTTGTATTGTATAGCTTTCATTGTTTTCATAACTTGACATATTTGAAAATTTATATAAACGTGGAATATAATTATCTAATTATTTTTGGATTTGATAAATATTGGACAGACAAACCTTCCTTCTTTTTTTTTTTTTTTTTTTTGGCAAATATATGTAATGGCATCCAGCAGAGAGAAGAGAGGCTCTCTCTGGTTAACAGAGACTACTCTCTGACTTAGGCAGGCTAGAGTGGGAGAACCTGTGTATATAAGCCAGTGAGAATCTATCTAGAGAACATCTATCAGATTCAACCATACATTGCATCGTATCTTATCTCTACTCCCACCTTTTATTCTATCAATATCATTATAAAGTCCAGTGCAGTGAGTGTAAACTTACGGCTACATTATAACAGTGTCTTCATATCTCGTTCATTCAATCAAACCTAATTTCTCTCCTCAACAATTCCATTATATTGGTGGCAGCGGTGGGATGTATGATTGAATCTGATAGATAGCTCTAGATAGATTCCCACTGGCTTATATACACAGGTTCTCCCACTCTAGCCTGCCTAAGTCAGAGAGTAGTCTCGGTTAACCAGAGAGAGCCTCTTTTCTCTCCGCTGGATGCCATTACATACATGTTGAAATTTTTGGACTTCTTTGGCAAGAAATGCAAAAATATTTTTTTTTCTTTGCGTGTAAATTTTTTTGAGGTCGGAAATTCTCAAAAAAATAAACTAATTACGCTATAAACAAAAAAAAAAAAAAAAAAATCTGGTGTGAAACAGTCGAAACAACTTTCTCTTATCCCAGTTCACAAAATTATTTTTGACAAATTTTATAGTTAGTGAACCAAATTTAATGAAATAATAAAAAAAAAAAACTGTTCAGTAAAAGTGCACTTCCGGTTTACTAATTTTCCTTGAAACTCGGAATTTTAGCCATCTATTATTATTTCTAATTAAGTTTGTTTAGATGATAGAATTGTAATAATCAACTATGATAGCACTTTAGAGAAAAACATAACCCCACCCCTCCGCTAAAAGTGACCTTAAATTAATTTTCCCAGAGAAAAGTTTTAAATAAAAGATGTAGATCATTGCATGTGCAAATGATGTAGCAAGTTTCAAAAAATCGTTGGAGTCTTTTTTGAGAAAATCGCCAAAAAGTAAATAAAAAAAATCTGGTGTGAAACACTCACACAACTTTCTCTTACTCCTGTTCTCAAAATTATAATTGACAACTGTTATAGTTTTGTGTACCAAAGTAAGAAATTCGTCGAAAACTGAAAAAGCTGGTCAGTATAAGCGCACTTCCGGCTTACAATTTTCTTAAAACTTGGAATTTGGCCATCTGGTGTATTTCTAATTAATTTTGTTGGATGATAGAATTGATAATTCAAACTATGATACACTTTCGGGGAGTGGCAACCACCCCTCCCATAAACCTGCCCTACATGAAATTTTTCCAGAGAAAGTCT